>KN834821.1:106116-119662 GCA_000827265.1 Collybiopsis luxurians FD-317 M1 | reverse complement strand
GAATGTCTTGTTGTTAATTGGCTTTCACAAAGCTTCAACTTTACTACGAGTTAGTGATCCATCTGCTCATTGAGAATGAGAACTGTCTGAAAAAAGCTCCCCTCACACTCTGTGGCTTTGGACAAACTTCTTGACCCAGAACTATGACACTTGTGAGCTTAATACATTATTCATCACTTGCAAAAGAAGTTATCAAAATGAGTGGAGGAGATTATACCATTATAAATATCTGGTATAAGATAAGCTGCATGAGTGCACATTATAAAATATACAATTGTATATATAGTATGTCTGGTACAAGAAAGCAATGTTGGGCTTGTACACATTCCAGGTGAGTGATATACTAAGAAGTGGAATGTTCTCTCATCTACTTAGCTCTTCAGTCACAATTTGATAGAAATTTGAAGCCTGTGTTGATAGTGATGATCTCATCCGGCCTGGAGTAAGGTCCATGTGGACTGAGCATCATATGTGCTTTGAGTTTTGGCACCTGCGCCATGATCGGATAACCAGCGCTCGCTGTTTAGTTGTCGACAAGTTAACAAGTTAGCGGAGTTTGAATTTCAAACTCCGCTAACTTGAATGAAATATGAATATTTTAGATCTACAATTTCAGCGATAATAGCATGATACATGGCCACAACTATCCCAACCTATTGAAAACATTTTTGGAGCACTTGATTACATTCAAAATTTGATGCTATCATACTTTCCAATGAAAATGATATAGCAGTCCCTGCAAGTGCCGAGCAGCAAGTGCCATAATATTTTGTACCAGTTTAAGCCATTCCTAGTGATCAAAGGATAATTGGCCTGAAAGATAAATTATTAGACCATGTACAGTAGCACCCACAATGAATTATTACAATTATGGTACTAATGGAGCAAACTGTTACTTTAAATATTGCGAGGTGTTCATTTTTTAGAGTGCGGCTAGTGTGTAAAAAGTAGCAACATTGGCATCTGGCGGAATATATTTTGGCAAGTTAAACAAGTTACTTTGTCCGCGGAAAGTAACTTAAGTTACTTTTGTAAGGCCAAGTTAGTGGACTTTGAAATTGACAAGTAACTTTGTCAGTCACTGTCTGTAACCCACCAGCCTCCTGTTTCAGGCACTTACATTGCTACAGACAGCCAACCGCGACATTAAGCTTCCGGAGGTTGATGCTTAGAAGCATCTGAACTACATGCCATACCTACGACTGCCTTACGATCTCAATGATCACACAAAGTCACCAACATTGAACATCAGCCTTGCATTGGCCTGGTGGGCTTCATTAATTACCATGTTTGGTATTGGATAAGCGCCCAGGAACGGCGGCCTTCAGGGCGATTGGCCCCTGTCTCAAACCAACTTGTACTCATCCACGCATCCACTGGTGCTGTATTCTAAGTTTTGCGGCCAAGTATTACCAGAAATGGTCCTCAATGTTCTTTGAGACGAACTATGAAAGTTTATGAAAGTTATTCGGCCCAGTTACTCAATGGTCTCCCACTTCTGAGCCATAATATGTCAAGTTGGCTTTACGAAAAAGGCAAAAAGCCAAGGGCATACAACTCCTTTAATGACTACCCTCTCCTTTTTCTCCATTCTTTTCGTGTTTCTTGAGGTTCCTCTACAAGTCATCGTATCACTGACTTACTGTCCTTCTCTTTACTTCAACTCTCATTCCGAACAAAAACTTTTCTTTCTTGGCTTTTTTTTTACCTCGAGAAACTGAACCAAAGAATGATCCGAATGAATGTTTTACTGAGTGCCGCGGCACTTTTTGGAAGCTACTTCTTGCCTTTGGCCAGTGCGCATGGTCAGATGTAATGGATTGTTATACATTACTACATCAATCTTATCTATGCTTACCTTTTATTGTACTGATTAGATTAACTATATGGACACACACCTGTTTATGGACACTACAGTTGTACGTAGAGTATTTAAGAAGCTCAGCTGTAGTAGATACGACAGGTTCTCTTGCAATCAACCCCCCGGTTACACCTGTTCTCGAGCACCTACTTAAATCCCCCATTTCTCATGTGGTCTTACCATGATTAATGTCGCGCTAACGCTACATATTTTGAACACTCACAACTGCGACTCTTCTCTCTATAAAAAACCTCTCTTCTCGTTGTCCTTCTCCGGCAACCCCTTGGTCTGATCAACCGCGGCCACTGACCTGGACAATGACTACAACAACCCCAACAAAAACTTACACCTTATTTCTCCATGTCTACTACCTCCAACACCAACAACCTCCAACGAGGTCCTGGGTTTTATCAAACTCGAGCAACCACCCGCGCGAACAGAAATGATGGCAATGGTCATGAAAACCTGCCTTCTTACAGTGATGCCGCAAGGGGTGGGAACAGTAGAAGTACTCCTCATGATGAGGAAGGAAATCTTGGCATTGACCTGCCTGAACCTGAAGAAGATCACTCTGCGAGTGATGCTTCCAATCGAGATGGCAACCCGAATCCTTGGGTAATGGTTGGTCCCTGTCATAGGGCTAGAAGTTTAGACAGTACAGAACCAGTAAATAATTTTACTTTGAAACCTGTCCGTGAACATGCACAGCTAGTTGGTCGTCAGGCCAAGAAACCTACGAACCTAACAATGGCTCAAGGAATAGCCATCAGGGAAGCAGAGAAAAATCTTTCTCAGGCTCAATGAAAAGCAATTCAACAACATATGAAAATTGTTGAGAATACCCCTGCTCGTAATGAAGACAGCAGCAGTGATGAATCTAACTCCTCCCGTGAGGAAGGGCCATCTAGAAACAAAGGCAAAGGGTCTGACCCAGGAAACTGGGGTGCTGCCCAATTTTCTGACAGCGAAATTGACATTAATCAGCAGCGGGATGCTCTGGAAAATTTCAATGCCATGCACAATGCTCATCTTGAAATGAATAATGATGAGCCGAACCCTGTGCCCAAAAAGCCTAAGAAATTGAAAAAGAAATCTTCTAAGCATCGGAAGAACAAGGGATCTAAACATTGTGCTGGCTCTGAAGCTCTTACAGACCAGGTTGAATCTCACATTTGAGATTTAGTTGAACAACACCCTAGACATGCCCAAAGCTCTGATAACTGTCAGCCACAAAAAGACCTATCAGCCCACATTGTGAGGCCAAGCCAAATGTTGGCACCCACAAATTATTTGTCTAAATTGTTAACCCCGGCCAAGGGTAAGAAACAGACCAAGAAAAAGAAGAAGGGTCGAAGAAATCCTGGGGGATCACCCAACTCCTCTTCTAGCTCTTCTGATTCCAGCTCTTCGTCAAGTAATGACAGCTCAGACTCATCTTATTCAGACAGTGACTCTGAATTCAGTTCTAGCTCCAGCTCTGATAGCTCCAAATTTGACACACACCGACGCCATAAGCATCGTACCTCACGACGAAAGTCACACAAGAAGCATAAGAAAATGCTATTGAAACCTGACCCACCTGAAGTGTATGATGGATCAGCTGATGTGCGGCCCTTCATCAAGTATGTCACAGAAGGAACTGCCTATGTACGGGATGGCAGAGTGCCAAAAAACCGTTGTGTTTTAAAACTCTCAAAATATCTTAGTGGAAAAGCATATCAATTTTACCTTACAACAGTTGCAGATTCACCATTTGACTGGAGACTGAAAAAATTCTTCACAGAACTATACAATTATTGTTTCCCATTGACCTACCGGATGGATCAACGACGGAAACTCAAGCGCTGCTTCCAGAATGATAAATTGGTCTGAGAACACTTAGCTGAGTTAAATGACCTTTTTAACACTATTGGATTAATTGATGAACGTGAAAAGGTTCACAAACTTTGGTCCAGCTTAAATCGAAAAATTCAGAAGGGTTTGTGGCGCAAAAAGTTGAATCCAGAAATATCCTCCTATGATGAAATTGCTAATGCTGCTGAATTAGTCGAAATTATTGAAAGTGTTGACCCTGGAGATGAGCCGAAATGGAAATCGGACAAGTCTGGGAAGTCTGGTCCTTCTAAAAATGGCAAAAACCCCGGACAGAACTCTTCGCACAAAGGGAAAAAGTCCAATTCAAACCAATTTTATAATCAGAAAAATAGCTCTGCTCAACATAATTATGATACAAAATCAAAGAGCTATTATGGGAAATCTAAGAATTATTTGCGTGGTCAGAATCAGCACAAAGAGAAAACTCAAAATTTGCGCCGAGAACTCACGGATAAAGAAAAGGAAGAGTACCGCGCTGCAGGACATTGTTTCCGATGCGGACAAACTGGGCATATGGCTCGGCAATGCCCTGAAGGAAAGTCAGTATCATCATCATCACATGGGCCACCAGGAATGGCAAGCAATCATATCGATATTCCTATTGACAGTGAAGAACTATGCAAATTAGCTGAGACTACTGAAGAGATTACTGAGTTGGAATTTGGCATGATGCATTTAGAGTTAGATGATGACAGGTCGTCTGATATCTCTACTCACAGTTCCATGCCAAGCCTGAAAACTGTGAGCATATCAGATAATGAACAAGAACTTGAAGCCTCGTCAGATGGAGGGCATGAGAATGAAGACTCAAGCAATAATGAGTATATACCTCCAAAAGAACAAAATGACTGAGTTGGGCCATGGATGTACAACATCCTGGACCACCCGAACCATGGATACGAGCATGACTTACTCCCATGTCAGATTGGTGATGTATTGGCACAATGTGCCATGTACCTTCTGGATATTGCAGCCCCATACCCGACCGATGCCAAGTCTAGAATGACAAGGATTGGTTGATTCCTTGTCTACCATGTTGCAGGAAATCAGTATCGCATCAATGACTTTGACCATATTCATGCATCAGGTGGGCATATTGAATGGATATCTGTGACACACAATCAGCTGGAAGATCCTACATTCATGCTTCCCTATTGGTACTCCCTTGAACGAGCTAAATTAATAAATGCAAAAGTTAGCACTAAAAAATTCAGAATTCTGCAGGAATATCTAATGGAAGATACATATGCAATGGCTGCCATGAGATGGCTTGCTCGCGTTAAGTCACCATTTAGGGACTACTGGACAAATCCGATCAGAATAGATCATTGTATTATGGCTAAAAGACTAGGTACAAAGAATTATCAAGTCACAAGTGGACAGAACCATGAAGAATACATCCTGCCACTGGACTATATGCGCAACCCTCGATTTGACTTGACCCGTTGGTACATGAAACAAGTTGCGCACAGACATACTGAAAATCGTATGGTTAGAGAAGCACTCACCGAAAGGAATGATGAAAGCTTGTTTGGATGCTTATTCAATCCAATTGAAAGTAAAGATCTGCGGGAATGCATATATTCATTGAATTCCCAAATTGATTGCCTTCTGTTAGAACAAAAATCATTACTACCACTTGAACTCAACGGGATACAAGTTCCTCGTGGTACTTATCCTGCGATCCAGCGGAATGCTGCAATGACTAAAGATTTTTTGTGTCGAATTCCAAAGCCATTGATAATTGTTGTGAAACTTAACGGACACCCTGCCCGAGCCTTGATCGATACCAGTTCACTTGGAGATTTTATATCATCAACCTTTGCCGATCAACTTGGAATTCAGAAAATAGAATTAACAAAGCCCTTACCTTTACAGCTTGCTGTACAAGGTTCTCGTTCAAAAATCAACTGGGGAGTGAAAACCCAGTTTGAATACCAGGGAATATCTGAACAAAGATACTTCGACGTTGCTAATCTGTCAAGCTATGATGTAATTCTAGGGACACTGTTCCTATTCCAGCATAAGGTCATGGCTGGATTCAATGAGTCTCGAATTATAGTTGGCAGCAATGAGAGCTTACCAATTCAAGGTGATAATGTATCGAAACTATCATCCCGCGCAATGGATTTATTTCAGGATCGCATCGACTCTGTACAAAAAGAACTGGTTGAGTATGCAAAACCGTTATGCAAATCAATGGCAGAAACTGACCTGCCACCCCTTAGAGCTATCAACCATACAATCCCTCTGATAGATGAATCAATTATCTTGCCTTGGCGTCCATCCAAGTGTCCGGAAAAATTCCGAAGCCAATGGGCAGAGAAACGAGATGCGTATCTAAAATCAGGTAGGTGGAAAATAACCAGTTCCGGCAACACCATACCTATGCTGTTAATCCCTAAACCAGGCAGTGGGAAAATGCGGGTAGTCATTGATCTTTGGGCACGGAATGCCAACACTCGCAAACTGTCATCACCTATGCCAGATATAGAAGGTATCAAAAGGCGAGTTGCCCGTGCAAAGTTTCAGTCAATTATTGATGGTAAAGATGCCTATGAACAGATTCGAATCATACCAGAACATGTACCTAGAACTGCAGTGACAACCCCTGATGGAAACATGGTGAGTCTTGTCATTCAGCAGGGTGACTGCAATGCACCCGCAATGTACCAGGCACTCATGAACTATCTATTTTCAGAATATATTGGGAGGTTCATGGAGGTATACTTAGATGACATTGTGATTTATTCAGAAACCCTAGATGAACATGTTAAACATGTAAAATTGATCATTGATATTCTAAGACGAGAGAAGCTATACTTAAGTGAAGAAAAATTGAACTTCCTGCTGAAAGAATTTAAGGTACTAGGATGCATTATTGACGAAAAGGGTATCAGGATGGACCCGCATAAAGTCGACGCCATAGTCAACTGGCCGACTCCCACTAATCGAGACCTTCTCCGAGGATTTCTCGGTTCAGTAGGTTATCTTGCTGATGATATTGCACAAGCACGCATTCCTATGGGACATCTCAGTGTAATTACCAGAGACACTGTACCATTCAGATGGACTTACATTGAACAACGGGCCTTTGAAAATATTAAAAAACTTGTAAGCAATGCTAAAGATCACCATCGGGTCCCCTTAGATTACTCCAACGATGCACCTCCAATTTGGATGATCACTGATGGCTGCGCAACTGGTATTGGTGGCGCCGTATGCCAAGGGACTGACTGGAAAAATGCCAAGGCGGCAGCCTTCTACTCTGCAAAACTGAACTCCGCCCAACAGAATTACCCTGTGCATGAAATTGAGATGTTAGCTGGAATTGAGACCATGCTCCATCATAGAGATATTTTACAAGGTACTGAATTTACCTGGATCACAGACCACAAGGGTCTGGAGCACCTTCTCAAGCAGAAAGACTTATCAGGATGTCAAGCCCGATGGTTAGAAAAAATATCTGAATTTAATTTCAAAGTTCGATATGTACCTGGCATTGAGAATGTATTGGCAGATGCACTCTCGCGTCTGTATTCCAATGATAAGTCCGGCACTGTTTGAGCTAGAAGTGAATACACATACCACGATGTAATTGACAATGATGCATTACTCTCTCATAATATTACTATGCCTGTACTTGTCGCTCTCGAAGCTACATCAGCAACACCAGAAATATTTGCTATGACCACACGCAATGCAGGCAAGCGTGTTGAAACAAGCTGGGAATTTGCCCGTAGAATGAAAAATAAACATTTCGTGTTGCACGGTCCTCGTGAACAATGAAAGGAGGGCGGGAGTACCCCTCAACCTGAAAAAACTACATCAAAACAATTTAATTCAGAAAGCCAAACGGCGACACCTACCAAATACATAGAAAATTCAGATCCAATAGCACCAGCAGAGGGCTTACCAGAACAATCATACGATGCATCTCTCCTTGCTGCATTGGCATCGAGTCGATCTAAACTAGATCTTGAATCCGCGCTCAAAAATCAATATACAAATGATTCTACTTTCAAGATAATCGTAGAGAAACCAAAAGATTATCGAAATTTTGAAGTGTCTAATGGACTTGTATATCTAAAAATGAAGGACCGTAACGTTCTCTGCATTCCTAAAATATTAATCAACGGTCAAAACATCAGGGAGATAATTATTGACAAAGCTCACTCAATTCTTGCACATCTTGGCGCAAGAAAAACTATTGATTACCTCCGTGATCACGTATGGTGGAAAGACCTAGTAAATGATGTGAATGTGTACTGTGAATCATGCCGAAGGTGCAAATGAACCAAACCCACAAATGCTCGACCATATGGTCTACTAAACCCCCTACCCGTTCCCTCCTACCCTTGGGAATCTATTGCACTTGATTTCATTGGCCCTCTCCCTGAATCCAAAGACAGGAACGGTACTTACGACATGATAACGGTAGTCATTGATTTGCTTACTGGTATGGTTCACCTCATACCTAGCAAAACGACGTATAAAGCAAAACACATTGCGGAAATGATATTCTCAGAAATCTATAAATTACATGGTCTACCGAAACATATTATTAGTGATCGAGACTCTTATTTTACGAGCACATTTTGGACTCACCTGCATAACTTGATTGGAACAAAATTGAAAATGTCAAGTGCATATCATCCCGAAACTGACGGTTCAACTGAACGAGCCAATTGTACAGTTACCCAAATGCTCTGCCAGTCGGTGGCTATAGACCAAAAGAACTGGGTCATAAAATTACCAGCTGTGGAATTCGCGATCAATTCAGCCCGGTCAGAGACTACCGGTTACTCACCATTCTTTCTGAACACTGGTCGGATGCCTCGGACGTTCCTGTGGAACTCGGCTGACAAGACTGAATATCCTGGCATTAGAACATATGCTCAAAAAATGAAAGAAGCGGTCATGCAAGCCCACGATAGTATACTGAATGCTCGTGTTAAACAGACACGCGATGCAAATAGACGTCGCCGACCAGCCCCATTCGAGGAAGGAGATCTAGCCTACATCTCCACAAAGAACATTTCATTTCCTAAAGGGTATGCAAGGAAATTAGTGCCGAAATTCATTGGACCATATAAAATTTTGAAAGACTTTGGAAACTCAACCTTCAAAATGAACTTGCCAGATAGACTCAAACAGCGTGGTATCCACGATGCATTTCATGTGTCACTACTCAGAATCCACATACCAAATGATAACCGCCTTTTCCCTGGACGACTTGAAACTCAGGTTGCCGATTTTGGCAAAACTGAGGCAGAATGGGCCGTAGATCGTGTAGTTGCCCACTCAGGAACTTGAACGAATGCACTATTCCAAATTAGGTGGAAATCCGGAGATCTCACTTGGTTACCTTACCACAAAATAGATCACCTGGATGCATTGGGTGATTATTTTGAGGCGCTGGGAATTTCGGAAATATCTGAACTCATGGATGGAGGGCGCATCAGTGTCCCAGATCCAAATCTGGAAATTGGAAACATTGGCCTGAGGAATGCACCAGCGGCATTCATCCACTTGATGCATGTAGTACTGAACCTAGACGAAAATTCAGGGTCAGTCCAAGAGGAAGAAAAGATAAAGGGAGTTAAAAATTCGGGACAGTCCCCCAAAGAACCTACCATGGCTCACTCTCAACCTCACCCTCAGACCACTTCTGCGAACCTGAACTACAGCATCCAGTGGATGCGTCGCGTCCAATCCAGAAAAATTCTCATTCCATCCCAAAATGGATATCACCATTTCGTGTCCCCACTTGACATTGTTGCTGTCCTCGAGTGCGACCGCTTGCTCTGACAAAATGGAGCTACATTGCAAAACACTGACATCCCCATTGTCTATCACCACATTTCTCAAAAGGTCAATAACGACCCTCACATCCATCCACAGAAGCTTGCCACTTTCAACCCATCCAGCGGCGTTATCAATACCAACTCCCCTTCTGTTGATTGCCGACTCTTCCTTCCATTTACATGGAACGTGGAACCTCACGCTCAGGTACTCGAGGCCTTGGGCCTCGACGGGTTGCCTCTTAATCAGCAGATCATGTTCGCCCATTTGATACGCCAAAATACTCAAATTAATTTTGGAACTGCGGCTACTAGTTACACCGGTACTCGTGGTACTGGAAGAATGAATAGAGGGCGAGGAGGTCACTTCAAAAGGAAAGATGGCACTTGGAAACTGAACTTACATGCCCCCACTCCAAGTGCTACCACATCTCGTGCCACTACCCCTACTACATCCACTCAAGGTGCACTTGACGCGCTGGTTCCCATTACTATTTCCTCCTCCCCATCCACCCTTATTGCCAATTTGGAAGCTCTGACTTTGACTATCCCTGACCTCTCAGCTATGACCGATGAGCAAACCAATGTGCACCTCAATTCCCTCAGCTCCAGCGGTTCGGCTTCGGCTACTCATTCTACTTCGACTCTCCCCGGCGACAACGTTACGATGGAGACTGGCGCGTGAAAATGCGAACTGCACTGGTTTAAAAGAAGAAAAGATTATCTTGATAATCTTTGGAGGGCGTATGTAACGGATTGTTATACGTTACTACATCAATCTTATCTATGCTTACCTTTTATCATACTGATTAGATTAACTATATGGACATACACCTGTTTATGGACACTACAGTCGTATGTAGAGTATTTAAGAAGCTCAGCTGTAGTAGATACAACAGGTTCTCTTGCAATCAACCCCCCAGTTACACCTGTTCTCGAGCACCTACTTAAATCCCCCATTTCTTGTGTGGTCTTACCGTGATTAACGTTGCGCTAACGCTACATCAGATCAAGGGTGTTTTGGCAAATGGAGTGTACAATGATGGGCCCAATGCAAGTATTATATGCTTTCTAATCCTCACTTCACGAATTGACATCGATTCTTTGAACTACAGATCTACTATTTGGGGGATTCCAAGAATGCCGTGACTGCTGTTCGAGTCATGTACCAAGCTTCCGGGCCATCGTACAATCTCCCAACTGATTTCACAGACGACTCGTATGTCTCATTTCTCCGTTTTCTCCCTCACAATGTGGTTCAATCTATTTTCACAGGAAAATGGCCTGCGAAGGTGCTTCTGGTGCTCCAAAGACCATTCAGGTCACCGCTGGAAGCGATATCCGAATCGACTGGGTCGGTGCTACATCCGAGTTACTCAACAAGCCTGGAAGCGGTAACGTCAACTGGGCCAGTGGAGAATTTCCCTGGGTTCATGCGTATGTTTAATCTTACTTAACCTCCCCTCTTCAAAGTGCCAACTAACTTTTCCCTTTATCTCCCCTTCAACTAGAATGGGTACTGTAGCGACCTACATTGCACCTTGCACCAACGGCGACTGCACCTCTTTCGACGCCTCGCAAGCCAGCTGGGTCAAACTCCAAATGGACAGCCTCGACATGTCTCAATCCATCTCCAACGATTTGCGTAATACGATGGCAGGGAAACCCGAGCCTTACTATCCTACGGGTGCCGGTCTTTGGGGCATGGCAAAATTCGTGCAGGACGGGTCGCAGGCTATGGTAACTATTCCTGCGGGACTGAAGAATGGACAGTATCTTGTTTGTCATGAGGTGAGGGGTTTCTTCTCTGGTTGCTTCTCCGTATTTTGTTATGCAAGGTTAATATGATCCCTTACTCCAACAGTTGATGGCTGTACATAACCCACTTAAAGACGGAGACTCAACCACAGGTCCTCAAGTCTACAACGGATGCATTCAATTTGAGGTGATCGGCGGCAGAGAGGTCAAACTTCCAGAGGGTACTAAAGCTGGATCGTAAGTCTCCCTATCAGATTTACCTTCTCAATCTTTACGCTTGGCTCACTACCTTCCAGCCTCTATGCTCCCGATGGAGACTTTGCCAAATACAACATCTATTCCAATAACAGCACTGGGTTCACCAACCCCAGTCCTGCGGTGTGGAACGGTGCCTCGTCTTCAGGAT
Source organism: Collybiopsis luxurians FD-317 M1 (assembly GCA_000827265.1). NCBI lineage: Eukaryota > Fungi > Basidiomycota > Agaricomycetes > Agaricales > Omphalotaceae > Collybiopsis > Collybiopsis luxurians. The sequence continues at coordinate 107,958 of KN834821.1, read as the reverse complement.
CTAGCTCCTCCTCATCTTCTTCCTCCTCGTCATCATCGTTGTCCAACTCTGGTTCCTCAGCATCCGCAGACAGCTCTTCTGCTGACTCAGCTTCAGCTTCTGCTACGGCTGCTACTTCATCCGCCGACACTTCCGCCACCACTCCCACCTACGCCTACCCTTCCTCCTCTTCCTCTTCCTCATCATCATCCTCGTCCTCATCCTTGTCCTTGTCAAACTCCTCTTCGTCTTCTGGCCACTGCAAGAGATGCAAACGCTCCCTCTCTGCCACTGGCACTCCTGCCAAACGTCGCCCTACCAACCCTCTCCAAATGACGCAAAGGAATCTCAACAAGGCCATACATGCCAGACGTCACTCGTCTTCGCTTTTGCACTAAGCGTAGGCCTTCTTGGCCTTTGAGTGTGGGGGTGGACCACCCTCTTCTTCTCCGTATTACTTACCTGTTTTTTTCTCTCTCCCTTTTTTCTTTGACTTGCTCGTTTGCTCTAGATTGGATAGGGGGACGACCGTGCTCGATGCACAGCTGGCATACCATATGACAATGAATTACGAAAGTCCTAGCGACGTTTCTCTGTTTTTTTTCTTTTCTTTATGTATATCATTCTTGTTTTTGTATGACCTCCCCCCTCTCAGCTTTCTTATCTCCTTCCCAGTGGTGTAGAACACACTCGTACATACTCATATGTACATACCAAACTTGGCGCTAGTCGTTCGAGTTTGGCTGTTGTATCGCTATGTAAATGAAATGATGTAGACAGTTCCCATTGCATACCCATTTGGGTTCTTGAAGAATGGGTTCAAAGTGGGGTGCTCGATGAACAGAACAAAAATACTCACCAAATTATTCTAAATGTATGAGACAAAGCCTGAAGTTTAATGGTAAATAAAATTCAAGAAGAGGAAGCTGGTACTGGATGCCTATTATTGACGTTTACGCCGCGGGGCTTGTTTGCAGAGGCGCAGGCACGTTTGATCATTGAGATGCCCTTTCAGGCATTAAGTCAAAAAGGTACCAAAAACTTTGGCAAACGTTGGCAGGTATCACCTAGGACAAGAGCTTGAGCCCCCCAATAAAGACAACAGGCGCAAATTCAAATCATTCGTACTTGGCAGTTGTGTCCATCTGCATATGAGCATCTTACAGGTCTCAACGGTGCGCAAAATTCAAATCATTTGTACTCAGTGGCAGCTGTCTCCGTCCGTACAAAAACATCTTACAGGCCAAGCAAGTGATAATCCAACACTTAGTTCATAGTCTTGACTCCTGTACAGGTGTACATATGACGCCCATCGTTTACGCATACACTCAATTCAAGTGTAATGCTGTCAAACTAGGATTGAGCTATGGAGAATGAGTAGTTTAGGTATAGCTGTTTTAGAATGCGAAGTATGTTGTTCACAATTGACTAAGCGAAGACAATTCCGCAGAGGTCCACTGTGGTGCGTATCCATAACTGTGCAGATGATGCTTCTATCCTTGCTTCTATTGGTGCGTACCCGTACGCCCTGTGACTGGTTCGTGAACTGTGATTTCTGCTTATCTTTTTGGCAGCTGAGGTAGCTTACAATATTGATGAGGCAAGCAAGCAGTGACAAGCAAATGACTTTCTAATTTTTGTATGTACAGAATGACACAGGTGGGACATCGGATCTAGCCGACACATTTGCCTTGATACAATTCCCAAAATCCAAATGTCTTTTGTAAAAATGGCAAGGGCGGCTGCTCCATCTCCTTCTCTTTCAATAATACTCCGGCAGAGGCTCATGCTGGATCATCACCCTCCCATTCATCTCTTCCAATTCCCTTCTCAAACTGGCAATCTCTTCTCTCAATCTCGGTG
>KN834821.1:75052-105719 GCA_000827265.1 Collybiopsis luxurians FD-317 M1 | reverse complement strand
CTACTCACATCATTATGACGGCGGCACAAGAATACCACCAAGGCAAAGATGGTAATGCACAGGACTCCACCCACAACACTCCCACAATTGCTCCGGTTTTGGCTTATTTGAGCGGAAGCAGCTGACTCCGCCACCGTTGATCTGAGTGGCACTAACTGTCTTGTTTTGGAGACTGTAAAAGGGATTAACCCCATTGCTAAAGTTGTCAAATAAATGAGTGGACACTCACTTGAGAGCCAGTAGGGCAAACATTGCTCCTTGAGCAGGACTTTCAGGAATAAGAGAGTCAATAATACAATGAGATTGTTAAAGAAAGCACCGTTGCATACCTTGCTGCCCCTCCCTGAAGACTCCCATCAGATGAGCTATATCTTGTGGGAAACACAACGAAATTTTTCTGATTTGATGCAGCTGCGTGTACCATTGACACGAGTGAATCCCTTGTGTTTGCATCGCTTACAGTCGCAGCACTGAAAAGCGTCCAATGTGACATAGCCGTAACTTCAGTGCTGTCAAATGGTAATCCAAATGGTTGAGCTATGCATGCAAACCATCTGTGAGTAAAATTGATAAGGTTGACTGGATTCTACCCCAACCTGTTGAACTTGAAGCTTCACTAGAGTACCATGAAGTTTGATCATCATATATCTATAGGGGGAAAAAATTGGTTGTTAATTATTCAAAGGTTTAAATAGCCAAGGTTCAGGACATACACTGCTATCCACCAGATTGAAACCAAGGAGCTTGTCGGGGTAAAGATTATAAATTAAACCCCAAGAGCTCAAATCGTTATATGTTGAAGTCAGATGGCCAGAAGAACCGGCAATACTCTGCCACTGTAATGCCAAGGAAGAAGCGGTACTCTTCATGAAAAAGGGCCACAGATATAAGACCAATCAACGCTAAAGAAATGTGAAATGAAAACATACAGAATAGTTGTTATAATCATCAGACTCCCCTACCACTCGACTAATTTCGGCCATCGATCTTGTGGCTATGATTCCCTTGATGGCTAGGTTGGTCATATTAATTCTGTTTAACCCATCTGCAGTGGTACTGTAGAGATTAACATGCGGAGTCAATGAAAAAAACACTTGTAGTGGTCAGCTTACAATCCGTTTGGTGTTAAAGGGTGTTCCGAAATCAGCCAATTAGTCCATTTTTTCAGTGTATAATACTGCTCGTGGAAAGAAAGACCATAAATAATCAAGCCAACATCAATAGACGACCAAATGACATCATGAAAGATTGGGCTGGACACAAGCGAAAGATGTACATATGCAGACACCAGCGACCCATCACCACTGAACGTCGCATGAGCCCATGTCATAATCAACATATCTCCCGTACTTTCCATCCCCTTGAAAATGGGTGGATCACCATTTCCTATAGCAGTTGGGAAGTTGCTACCTAAATCTCCTGCAGAAAAATTCACGTTGTATAGTGCAGATGACTCAAATTGCAGGAGTGGTTTGAGAAGATATTCAGCCCAGGATGCATTGATATATAAGATTGCTGGGAAAGCGGCATACAATACTTCGATTAGATTTGTTCGCCTTGCCAAATCCAAAAGCCAAATTTAGAACGATCAATCATTAGTCAAGTTATATACCCAAAAGGACTTACCGTGAATTACCAATATCTTTCATGAAAATGAGAACATCGGATTTGTTCACTTGTCCATTGGAATCTAACCCAACGGGGATTTCCAATCCTGCCATAACTTGTCGCGATGCTAAGGAAACCAAGTCCACATAGCTGGGCAATATTTTGCTACTATTGGATACAATTTTTGTGTCCAAGTTGACTGCGCGCTGATGAGCATCCGAAGCGTTACTCACAAAATCCGACATCTGCATCAAGAGATAGAGAAGGGAGCTGTATACTGCAACAAATGGACTTACCGCCGTTTGAACATCAGAATATTTCGTGAAAAAGTAGGGCCTGTGGGTTTGATTTCTAACAGCAGTGGTATAGACAATGTTTGGATTCCAAACCAGACTGATACCCCACACTATTGGCGATGAAGTAGATGTAATGTTACCCAGGTCATTGCTGATGGTGAGAACAGGAGGACTGCTAGAAAAAAGATCATTGAAGTTTAGAGTCCCTGAAAAAAAAGGCACACAAAGCAGTCCTCACTTATTGATTGCTCGAGAAGTGGTATCCTGACTATTGTTTAACTTTCCATTGGTCAAAAATGCTCCACGGACGGGGTTTGCATCTCCGGTTTGATAAGTGACATCATTTCCCTGAAATAATTTTCGCCTCACAGAACATATGCTCATGTAACATAACGCACTGCATTTGTAACATGGTATACCACTCCATCCTCCACCATATTGTTCGCTTCTGTCATGAGTTCAGGCAGAGAACGCCATGCTTGATGGAATAGAATGGAATCGCTTGTGGTAGTATTCCACTGCATGATGTCAGTGATGCTGGAGGATATCCACTCTTACAACCGGGAGAGAGTATCAACAATTTTTGAGCCAAAGCAAGAGAATCAAAACTGACCTCCGGTAATGTCCTGGTAGACTTGAAGTAAATGAGAATTTCCATCCGTAGAGGAAGCTTCAAAATAAATATAACTAAATGGAAAAGATTGTAGAACCAGATCATCAGACTGCAAAGAGCCAAAGTCAAGACAGGAGATCCGACAAATTAAAGGTTGCACATTCACCTCAATGGGACTAAGAAAAGTTACATTTATGGCCATAGCTCCAGCTGTAAGGCTCAAAACAGAGCGGGTGGGGGTGATTTGGTAGCCATTAAATGCGGCACTTGGTAGCGTAGTGTTGAGGTTAGGAGCAACCCCCTCAAAATGACCCAACCAGCTGTAAATCACGCCATCGACTCGAAGTAATCCACCCCACCCCAAAATCTAGAGTAATGCACTTTCGTTCAGGCGTAAACTTAGGCACTAAGTATTGAGGCAAATACATACATGCTTTGTCGTCCAGAAATTGGGCCATTGCTGCACGGGAGTAGTGCTAGGCAAGTGAGCCTGGAGATAAGGGGACCAGACAGCTAATGGGATTGCTGGAGGCTGGATAGCTTGACTCAAGACCAGCAAAAAGAAGGCCCAGACAAGAGTAAAGAACAGGAGAAACATTAGCTTCAGTTCGCCTAATGTTGAAGTTTGAGTGTTGATAGAGTGCTTAGTAATGCAATAATTATAATAACTATACCACAAGTAATAATAAATAACAATCGCTCACCTCAAAGGCTCTCAAATAGTGAGAAAGTATTAACTCGCAGGAGTACATGATATATATAAAAGAAACAGTGATTGTACTATTGCAAGCACTCCAAGTATATACTTTGGAGTATCAAGAGTTAAATGAATATAACTGTCAATCAAAAGATGAACTATTCGACAACCAGGATTTATTCCATTCGGCAAGCAGATCCCATAATAATACTACCAAATGAGGTATCCAAGTTTGGACACAACACCCCACTGAAACACCAAACTGACGGAATTGGGTTCAGACAAAACACGCCATGGCCTGTAGGTGAGAAGCCCGAGCTATGTCTGGACAAAAAGGCCCTTGAGATGAGTGTAACCAGGGCAGAAGTAAAATGTTTTACCTTGACACTAGGCAAAGAATTGGTAAAGGGGAAGGAAATTTAAATGAGCTGAACAGAATCTTTTGATGAAGTAGCGGATGACATGATAGTGGATGGCGTGCTACCACATCAGCACTTTCACAAAAGTATGAGACATATGGATGGTATGGTGACATAAATTTCATACCTAGCACCCTACCATCCATTCCCTTGCTGGATTTTCCAATTCCCATACCTGGCTTTAGTATAGTTCATGCATGGGAAGTGTATGAAGTTTGCAAGACTTGTCAGTAAAATTGCACATATATGAATGTATAATGGGCGTAACACTGGTATGGTATCTTAGAAATGTCACATCAGGCATCATACTGATCTGATGCAAAGATTTACACAGACCTGAATTTACCATGAGCGTACATTCAACACATACTTGCTCATACATTCGGCATACTATCCATGTGCTTTACATACCGGGCACTGACCCGTATGTAGAACCATTGACTTTGAACAGTTCCTAATTTAAGTATGAGTAAACTCAACCAGTTCCACAGCAACAGTATGCTCGGAAATATATACATTGGCCGATGTGTGTTATATTTGAGAATCAATTGGCATGATACTGACGCTCTTTGGCTGTACTTTACCCCTGCAGTTGATAGAGTAACAAGTTCTTGCAAATAGCTCCACAGGGCCATCAATCTTGAATCATGAACTGAACTGCTGTGTGTTGCAACCCAGCCAACTGGTGGTTGGAGCTGAAAGTAGCTGAAGTCAAGCTGCCATAGCTGAAAGTTGGTTCCAGCCAGCCAGCTTGAAGCCAGAAACATCTGCAGAACATTCTGCCTAGCACCAGCTTGAGGATAAGAAAAGTGTATTTTTACCAACAGAACCTTGGTCATACTCACTCAAAGTCACTATACCCACACATTGGAGCTTTTGACATACCAAATACTTAAGTAGTTAAATGTCAACTTGGCAGCAGGCATTGAAAGTTGAAGTAGACACTGTAAGTGTGCACAAAGTAACTTTTCAAGTAACTTCTTTAATTTAATCAAGTTGAAAGTTACATGCAAGTAACTTTTTTTTCCCGCACTTGACATAACCTGCCGAGTCTCGGCAAAATGTATCTCTCATTAAAACTTATTTTCAACATGTTTAACATGTTTTTGGTCTTCATTACAGTCACATTAGTCAGGTGTAAAGGGTTTGAGGACAACTATTTACTAATGCAATCTTAGGTTTCACTTTAGCCGAAGCTACAGCCTGATTATTTGCTTTAATGCATCTGATTGCACAGTACTCAGAATATTAATGTTCCCTGAGTGAACCAAGTGAATTATATGCCTAATATTGCCGAGATGTTGTTTACTTTAGCTGTAGCTGTCAATCTGACCGAATATACCTTTGTATAGCAAGGGATACATATTGGGTCATTAGCAGAACTGTCTTTGTTGCAATACCAGCATGGGAACACTGGAGGATATGGAAAATAAATGAGCAGGCTGATTGAGCTTAAAACACCAGGTTAACTAGCAATCCAGCTGTGTTGACTCAACTCTGAATTCTATTATTCCCATAGTTGCACTCACATATTGGACCATTCTTGTTGTCCTCCATACTTCAAACATATCCTCTCACTCAAGATGCCTTGTTGATTGGCAAAATATCACTTTACTGACATGAAGGACCGTCAGCATCTTCATATTTCAAAATTCATTTTTTCACTTAGACCTTGACTCTTGAGAAAATACTATCCAAATGCCTTACCACAAATGCCTCAATTCTTGAGTAATCATTGTCTATTAGCCTGGTCTCTCAGATTGTAGATCCTCATCTTAGTCTTTACAGGTGCATATATCTCACCAATTCATTACTACTATTAATCCAATTTTGCTGTCAAGCATCTGCTGAGATTACAAGTCCTGATTCTATCCAGATTTACTCACTTTTAGTTGAATGGTCAAACTATTGCAGATCAATGATGTCCTGTGTATTGACACACCAATATGTCTACACAGTTGTTTACTCATCCTCTCGGAAGTTCTGAGTCAGAACCCATACTTCTAAAATTTGAGGTATCCTACTTTCCTCCATTTGACTCATTTTCTAAATTGTAGTACTTAGTGGAATAAGTATTCCAGAAACATTCTTAGCTATAAACAACTCGAGGAAAGAGCCTGAATTACTATCTTCAACTATTATCATTATTGACTTGGTCTCAATTATAGACCTTACAGTACAGACATCATGGCTGAGCTCTTGCCTAGTGTTTGTATATCTATCTATTTGAATGTAAAGGTCATGACATGACCCACCTGTGATGCCCTAACTTTGAGCATCTGAGTTTGTGCAAGCACTGTATAAACAGCATATTGCTACTCTGTTCTAACTTCTTTGTTATTCAACAGGTGTAGGGAAATTGAAAGAACCAGCAAGAAGTAAATGAGCATGTCATGAATGTGACCACCATTGTATAATGGTTCAAGTGAATGAATAATTACATTATGGACTTTGTACTCACATATTAAAGCAATGCTGGGTCTGTGCATGCATCCTGACTCATACATACTGTACAAAATCTAAGTTTGAGATTCTAGGAGAAAAAGCCATAGATAGAAAGTACCCATTCATTGATCGCTTGAGATGTGGTATTCTGACTATTATCTAACTTGCCATTACTAAGAAAGGCTTCCTGTAGAGAATTTGCTGCCCCCGTTTGATAAGTAACACCATTTCTCTAGAATTCTTTTCGCTAAAGCGAACTTGTAAGCGAGTAGAATAATGCACTGTATTTGTGACATGGTATACCACTCCATCCTCCGTCATATTCTCAGCTTCAGTCATAGGTTCAGGCGGAGAATGCCATGCTTGATGGAATAGAATGGTATTGCTTGTGGCGGTATTCCACTGCATGAAGTCAGTAATGTTGGACAATATCCACTCTGGCAACAGGAATAATGTGTCAGTGACAAGCCAAACTGAAACCAAAACTGACCTCCATTAATGTCTTGGTACACTTGAAGTAAATGAGAATTTCCGTCTATCGAGGCAGCTTCAAAATAAATATAAGTGAATGGAAAATATTATAGGACTAGGTCATCAGGCTGTAGGAAAAACAGAACAGAAAAAAAAAAAAAAACAGGGAGATCAAAACCGGAGAGATGACCAATCCAGGGTTACTCGTTTACCTCAATGGGACTGAGAAAAGTGATATTTATGGCCATGGCCCCGGCTGTTAAACTCAAAACAGAACAAGTGGGGGTGACCTGGTAGCTATTCAAAGTCGCAGCATTTAGGGTAGCATTGTTGTTAAGCGTAAGTCTATCATATTGGCCCAGCCAGCTGTAAAATAGGCCATCAACACACAGCAACCCACCCCATCCCAAAATCTAGTAACACCAAAGTTGTTTGATTACACAAGATCAGATATTATGGACAATAAAACATATGTGCTGAGTGGTCCAGAAATTGGGCCATTGTTGAACTGGTAAGCAAGCCTAAATGTAAGGTGATCATATGGCCAGAGGAATTGCTGGAGACTGCATAAATTGGTTCAAGGGCAGTGGGAAGAATGAGGAAGCAAGGACAAAGAACAAAAGGAACATTGAGACCTAATGCTTCGTGGATCAAAGAAGAAAGTATTGTCACTGACAATGATCAACTTTAAAACTCAAGGTGTGGAGCTGATACTGATGGGGGTGCACAAAAAATATGCCTGGGTCTAAATGGGAGTTCAGTTCACTGTATTTAATGCAGGACAATTTTCAAGTTCAATTGGTTAGGACAGTGTCTGGGTTGTACAATTGGCAAAAGTTATCAAGATAGTTATGTAGGGACAGAACTGCAATTTTTGAAGTTCATTTATAATTTCTGTATTGTCTATGAATTTGCATTATACACACCCACCAGTGGGTAATGTTTGAGCAAATTCGCAGTGCTGCACTGGGCTCACGCTATGTCTGTGGACGGCTATGTCGCATATAGTATAGCCGGCACAGCCACTCAGAAATGTCGTTACTGCTTGCGAGCTGTGCGCGAAAGCCTTGTTCCATGAAAGGATCACTCACATGTCCAAGCACGTTGCTTGCTGCTGATGAAGGCGCCTCCGTTATTAGGGTGAGGAAGTAAGGTTCAAACTTCAAAGAGTCTCTTAATTTACAGTATATGTAACACTCTACCAATCTCCTGTGCGATGTACCGGGCTGGGCTGTTGGGCAAGCGAGATCCACTCTTTCACTGCTGTGCCCGTGCAGGAGAAAGAATGAAGTAAAAATAATTTTGATGTCTTACTACCTGCCCATCGAATATGGACATGAACATATCCTTCAATCAAGATGCTGTTAGCCTATTACCGCCTGTTGAGCATCCATTCTCATTTCTTGCGATCATGATACTCCAAGAAAAGCTCATTGAGAGGCTAGAGCTGTGAATGTCTGCCTCAACTTCAATACTTTTCCCAAGGTAAGATGCCCATCCTAACATTCTTTTATGACGGAATTTTTATATACCCCCATCATCAGTATGTATGGTGGCTTTCTTGTAGAATATGAATGTTGTACATAGTTTATTCCTCAGACCCCCAACATATTCGACACATAACTCGTCCCAACAGGACTTGGATACCAACAGAACTTCAATATCAATCTTCCTCAGCTGATATTATGTACGGCGCTTCTGAAAGATGAACATCTCTCTTTTCCCACTGGATTCGTCTGAAACAATCACTTCACTTCCTGACCTGGACATGATTTATTCAGAGCGGTTTCTGGGCTCCGATCAGTTCTTTCGAACCGAGAAACAGCGTCCAGATTGAATAGAAGAGTGTCATCGCATTATACGAGCCACTGCCTCATGTAAAGCGGCGGGCAGGAAATGATATGCTGCTCACATGTACGAATCAGTATGCACACTTGAAACTTACTGATTCAGAGACCATGGCATTCAACGTTTCTTTTATTAATCGATAGATGGACATTGTGTGAGTAAGTAAAGGGAAGCGAACAGTTGCTGTTTTGATTACGAACTCTTCGTAACTCTATTTGCTTGACCAATGAGAGTGCGCAAGCTCGATACAGACTAAGAGGCAGTTTTTAAGTGAACAAGGGGAGTCTTCAAGTTCGGCCAAATTACTCCGCCCAGTACACCTCGGAGAAAGATGTTCAACTCCGTTCAGTCCATGCCTCTCCGACCTGCTGTTTCTGTCAACTAAAGATTGGCAGTTGAACGACGACGGCTGCCATAATTTAGACGGGAAAATATGCGCTTGGTGCATTCGAGGGACCGAAAGGCGATCGTTCTAGGAGAACATCATCAGCAAGTTTCAGGCCGGATCTCGTTATAGACATCCAAAAGTAGGATGGAAGGTAAAGTTAGTGGAAAAAGACTAGTGATCGAAGTCATTTTTATTCGACTCTGCTAAGCCGAGTATCTTCTCTCTCGGAGCCTGTTAGGATACTCGTCAGAACGCAACACAAAATGATGCATCTCGGACTTCATGAAGAATGATTGTGCCTACCTTTATCCTTTTGATTGCTCTATCTGCCTCGAGTATAAGAACAGGCTGACGATAATACCCATGTAAGGTTTTCCCTACCTGATCATGACTGCAAAAGACTAGCAGATAATCGTTGCTTTTAGCTCCCTCACCTACTACAACACTATCAAATAGTTACGGCGATGGGCTACCTTAAGTACCTTGATGTCGTGACCTTGAAATTGTTCCGGTTAATTGTACACTTTTTTCAGACACATTTGTTTTAGGAATGATAATTACCACTTAAATCTTGCGTATGAATGTTCGGCATAGCAAGATTGTGCTGAATTGCTTGACTTCAAAGGACAGCCTGGACTCACTCATTGCACTCTTCGCTTCCCTATCCACAATATATATCTGCTTCACATGGGAAGTCCTTTATGTACTTCTCGTTATCCGATTTGAAAATTGATATCTATGAAATACACATTGGTTCGAGTCATCGCGGGATGTAAGGGCACAGATCGCTGCTCCACCACACATATTTCATATCCTACGTACTATATATACTCGGTAACTACAATTATGTACGCCCCTCGAATCAACACCATTATCCGGCTATTGATCCTCCTCGCACTTTCCTCCGATTGCCCGATACAGAGGGTTTGGCAGCGCCCTCACACGGGACAAGAAGGATTTGAAGCAGAAGTCGAAATAGCAACAAAAAAGGCTTTGCCATTATGATATATGCCATCATGGGCAGTGACAGCCAATGTAGGTGGACTGGGTTCAACGTTGCGAGTGTTTTTCCCGAGGCTTTGGGTCTATATCTCAGTTGTTTCTGAGTGAGGCTCTTGTTTTATGAAAAGCGCGGATTCTCTGCCAAAGTTTCAGGTTCCCCAAAATTGTACTTGCATTACTAACGATAGCAAATATCGGCGAGCAATTGACAGGCTAAGAGACATCAAAGATGCCTATTGAATACGTCTCAAACTGTCCCATTGGGATTAATGTCGCTGACTGCATCTGGAATGACATGGGGTACTTCGGAAGCATTCAAGTCTTCAGTTTGAGACTAGTTATCGAGTGTACTTCCTCTGGCTTTAAATTTGCGAGTGACAGGGATCACTTGGATGGCATGGTACATGGATAATTACCAGACTCTGCAATGTGATTCTAACAATCTGAAACGGATTAGGATTCATCGCCGTATGCTTGAAGATGCCTCAATGTACAAAAGAAGTAGGGCTGAGCATCTATTAGACTTTTACTACTGCTCGTTCTGTCAGGGACCGTATATTGCGCAATGAAGATGATTTATGTCGTCGTCCTGTTGGATGCTTATGTGGAGGTCATGTAAGCTGTACATTTTATAACGGCTATATCCGTCACTACAGCTGTGAGTGCAAACGCAAAGGTTTCTATAGGCATACCTAGTGTCAATTCATAAACTTTACAGTCGTGCTATTCTGCTGCAGTAATCAATTTACTAAGTAAAGGTAGCTCCGCTCTTACCGATACCTTAAATATCACGCAGACAATGGCGGGCCCAGTAGGGAGGTCCGTACTTAAATAAAAATTTTATGCAAGCGATAATAAGAGTCAAAGGACTATTTTAAAACCACTATTAGAAGGGGAAAAAACTCCTTTCTGAATACAACACTTCAGCTACCAAGGTCTATGGGTTGAAATTGCAACGCAGCTTTCAAAGTATATGATAATGATTACAAATATGTTATATCAGGAGGAAGAACTTTAGAGCTAGACTAACCAACGAGATGCATTACTGCTGTGCATAGAGCATGAAATATTCTGGCTTAGCCCATTTCTGACAATGACTACCCTTACTTAGGACTGAGAGATATTCAGATTGTTATGCCAGTCCGCCATAGGCTCGTTCGAGAACTGAATCAAAGGCATAAATCTGCCTAGACAGCCTAGTCCATGAGAAACGATGATGACTTGCCGATGCAGTATAAGATGAGGGCACACAGACAAATTTCAATATGTTATTTTCTCTCAAATGCCGGATTTCTGTTTTGGCAGAAATTCAATTGGTTTCGTTAAGGCCCAGTCATCGGAAAACTAGCCTGCTAATCTAGGTTCCTGCGGCTTTCGCCGTCCATGGTCCCTTGCGCCCATCAATGGAAAAGTGACATGTCCATATGATCCTCGCCCACAACCTGAGAAGCATATTGCATTTTCGTGAGGTGCAAGTGAGGTGACAGATTGACGTTGAGTATGTACCGAAGACTCAGAGAAAGAACGGCTCCTGACTTCTTTTCTGGAAAAGTTCTGCATCCACTATTTTACTCGTAATAAAGTGGATCCAGGCAATGCGTACTGAACAACAGAAAGGCTCTGCTCAGTATCTAGTCAAGGTCGATTATTGATCTCGCTTTATTCGGGTTAGTAACATGCCAGCTGTTCTGTCAACAGTCAAAACAGTCAAAACAGTATTTAAATCCGGTCTGCGGGCATTATCGATTGAAAATGCTGTGGTAAAAGAATAACGGCCTGCCAGGTTATGACAGAGTCTTTGATTCAACGGACGTGATGATATGCCCATTGCCTGTTTGTAATTCCGGCGAGCGAAAGAATTTTTGGGACCTGACTCCTCTAGCTTTCCGGAGCTGGATCTTTCGTGTCAGGAAGTATGTTTACACGACTCAGATCCCATCCATCTCGGAGCTTGTAGAATATGATTGTGCCTACCTTCATGTTGAAGGTTAATCAAAGATGGGAACTTCCGACCAACATTATCGTAACTGGATAGGGTTCCTTGCGAGCATCGTATAAGTAGAAAGTCGCCATTGAGAATGTCTCCCATTCAGGGCGTTGCATACATCAGCCATGACTCCAGAAGACCAAGAGATTCTTGCTGATTTCGGCTCTCTCACTTTCTACAACACTATCACCCAGATAGTAACATTGGTTGGCTATGGTAAGTATAGATTCATGTGGCTCCAACTGCTCGTTTCATGTCAGCTGCCTAATAAACGGTCTATTTCTTCCAGGTTTATTTGTTCTAGCAACACTGATTGCTGCCCAGATCATAACGTATGAAATGCTGGAAATAGTTGCTTCAATTTTCTAATCAAGCGTTTTATTCATTTTGGCGTCTTCAATTTATAGGACCAAATCCTGGACCCGCTCACGTATCACACTCTTTGCATGCCTGATTACAATATACGTTGGTTTTACCTGGGAACTACTTTGCGGCGTGGTCGTAGACTTGGTATCTACTAAGTATACGCTCGTTGAAGTAATTGCAGGACCAGGAGGCTTCCAGGTTGAAGTCGAGAGATCGGACGCAAGGGCTTTGCCATCGCAGTATATGCAATCATGGGCAGGAACTATTACTGTAAGTTTGCTGGGATCCCTGTTGATCTGTCGTTTCGTAATCTGACTGTGCGGCTTAGCTGCTTTTGAGTGATGGTCTTGTAGTTTGGAGGGCATGGACTCTCTTCCAAGATTCTAGGCTTCCCAAATTCGCTCTTGCATTTCTCATGATCGCTAACGTTGGTGAGTGGTTAGTATAGTGATAGACATATTCACTGAACGCGGGGCGCCACATAGGAATCAATATTGCAGATTGCATCTGGATTGACACTCAGGTCCTATCAGAAGCATCCACAAGCACAGTTTTGGACTGGCTATCGAATCTGCTTTCTCTTGTTGTAAACATGTTAGCAACGGGTTTGATTGCGTGGATGGCATGGCAAGTGGTCTGATTTTCAAGTGCAGCCACCTGATTCTTACAGTCTAGAATGTATTAGGAGTCACCGTCGGATGATGGCAGAAATCTCACTGCACAAAAGAAGTAAAGCTGAAAATCTTCTACTTCTAATGGTTGAGTCAGGAGCCATTTATTGCGCGATTCAGGCTACATATGTCGTCCTCGTTATAATGGATGCATACGTAGTCGTAACAAAAGCCTTCCATGTCATTGTTTCCCTAACAATTACCGCATTTGTGAGTACATGCTTCAATCTTTCTCTCCGCTGAGATGTTAATGAATGATTTTCCTAGTCGTGTTATCCTGCCATCATGATTATCCTTATAAGCAGAGACACGTCTCCTCTTATCGACACCTTCCAAGCTACCGAGATAGTGGGCCCGAACGAAGACCTTGACTCTCCTTGAGCTACTACAATTTTGCACCTATGGCCTGGAAATTACCTGGAAGGGCTGTCTTTTAATCGACTTTCTAATTTGTGGTAACGAGAAATATTAAAAGTAAACAAATTTAAAATAATGAGCGTTTCATCCACTTCCCTTTGAAGCGTACAACATTGACTATGAACATCATCCAATGTTGATTTGTGCAAGAGTGACAACGCCAAGGCACGAATCACGTTTGAATCGCAATGGAGCATACATGACGAAGATTCCACGAAATGTATTCAAGCAAAAATACGCTTTCGGTATCCCGTCTTCTTCTTACCCGCAGGGATTCTATCAAAGTCTATTGAAAATCAGGTGGAGATAGTCATCGAAGTTGTAGCGAAAGCGAAGGAAAGGGACTTGGGAAGAAAGGAGAGAAGGCAGAATATTCTGAAATCTAATCGTCCAAAAGTCCGAATCCATAGAACGTTACGTAATTTTTGAGGTAGTAGTTGCGGCGATGGAAAATGAACAATCTAGGAGACGTGGTAGTAGTACAACAAATCAAGGAAGAGAAGTGAAATAACGGAGTGGGGATTTCTTCTAGTTGTTTTGTATAATTGTGGCAACAACAGGCAAACGAGATGGAGCACAAAGAAGAAAAAGAAAACAGAAAGGTATCACGAGTAAAAGGGTAACAGATAAAGAAAAACCGTGGAGGACCCAACCAAGGTGGGTAAGTATCATACATGTTTTGAAAATGGGATGAACAGGTGTTTGAAAGAGGCACATTCAATGTGTTTTGAAAATATGTTGAAACAGATATCTGAAAATGAAACGTGAAGGCATCGTTCAGCAAGGAGAAAGAGGTGTGCGATTCATTTCCTCTCCTTTTTCTTTCCGAACGTAACTACCAGCCCTTCATCCTCCGGACTCTCTGGTTCGTACCTCGCTCCTCCTCCGGGGTACACAAAAGTACTATATCCTCTCCCACCCATATCTCCATCACTCGACCCAAGCGCCCTCCCCTCCGAATGCTCATCATCCGAAGTGTCCAAATTGGACCTCACATCCTCCACATCCCCTTCAGACAACGCTGACCATCCTCTCCTCCTAAACACTGCACTGGAAGGCGCCGGTCCCTCATCCCCATCGTCGTATTCATCCTCAAACTCGTAGTCGTTATGCTGGAAGCTGCGGCCACCACCTCCACCTGAAGTAGAGAACGATATCGGCGATGTTGGGGTATAGGGTTCGGGATCCAATGAGTCCAGCTCGGGTGGATGATGACCTCGATAATCCGCAGAGTCCACCGAGTCGACGTGTCGACGTTGATCACCCCATGACGAAGTTCTTCGCACCCTCCCTAAATCTTGTCTATCAGGAAGAATGTCATCCGAGAAGAGAGAGAGGTCGTCGTCAGAATGGAATTCTTCTTCGTCAAGATCCTCGTCCGAGGAATCGACGTAGAATTTGGACTGAGAGCGCACGTGACGAGCATTGGAGGGTTCACCGAAGGCGAGAGAGGAAGGTGGGGGGTGCGAGAGCGCATGTGCAGGCCTCGGACGTCTCGAGGAAGATGAGGAGGCTGATAACGGTGGGGAGGTAGGCGTGGTTGTAGGCGGTGATCGACCAGGGGAAGGTGAGCGCCGAGTGGGTATTGGGACGTGAATGTTCAATACACTCGACGCCGACGGTGCACTTGCTGGTGATCCTGGACCAGAGCCGGGCGCAGATAGCGATTGCCCTTTAGTTGTCAACGCCATTGGGTTTGACGCCTGTTTAAGTCCGGACATTGAGGAAAAGCTCCGATTGTGCCCATGAGCCAATCCAAGGCCCAATGAAACCACCGACTCGCTCCTCTTCCATCCCGAAGACAAGGACGAAAATATCCTTCCCATAGGTGACATGCCTGGATTAGCATGGTTTGTGGTTGCAGTGACCGTAGGTGTGACCGACCCTCGACCTCCTGCGTCCGAGGTAGGAGTTATGTTCCGAGACTGAGATTTGGAGACGGAAGGCGACCTCGAGCGTGAGAACGATCTTCTTGAAAAGAATCGAGAGCGCGAACTAGGTGTGCTAGGACGATTCCCTAGATCCTGTCTTTCCTTCCCTTTCCCCTTGTCACGTGAAGTCGGCGTAGCACCCGCAGAAGGCAGCTGCCGGCTGCCCATCCTCGGTGTACGTTCACTTTCACCTGATTCTCGCTCGAGGTCTCGTAACCTTTCGGGAGCAGAACGATGATGAGCCTTCTCTCGTCCCTTCCCTTTCCTGGCATCAACGTCCGCACCAGCACTCTGCGCAACTGCCCTCTCCAACTGCCGCCTTTCCTTCTCTCGATTCTTTCTCTGCCTATCCTCTTTGACATTCGCATCGGCGTCAGCATTCCTCTGTCTCTCCTCCCTAATCTCCCTCTTCCTCACTCTCAGCCTCATATCCGGATCACTCCTCACCTGTCCCCGATCACCCAGATCCTTCTCCCCTCCTCTCTCTCCTCTCCCTCCCCTTCCCCATCCGCGTCTTCTCGACCCATTACCACTAGAATCTCCACCACCACCTCCGCCGAGTCGCTTGCGAGCGGCGGACGCACCCTGCGGATTGGGCGTGGATACCGGAGCACGTTCGTCATCGTCTTCATCATTTGTACGATGCAAAAGACCCGGACGAGATCGGGCACCTCGAAAGAAGTTTGAAATGCGATTGGATAGCTAGAGCAAAATAGGTACAGTCAGCACGACCGAAGGGGGAGATAAAGCGGAATCAAGCGAAACGAACGCAACCGAATAGAAATAAAACACAAAGAAGGAAAAACGACCCACTACTCACCTTACTCAAACTGCCTTTGCTCTGCTGCTGCTGTAGAGGTCCATCTCCCTTCCCTCCTCTTCTTCCCCTCCTACCAAGCCGAGCACCAGCACCAAAACCGGCACTCTGCGCTCGTCCAAATCCTTCCTCCCCCGCATCCCTATCCCTCCCCGCACGACCCTCCCTCTTCGCCGCCTCACCCGCCCCAGCATCATACTCCTTCCACCGAAACCTAACCACACTCATCGCATCATCCCTCTCCTTCTGAGAAACTTCAATCTTTTCGATCTTCGTCAACGACGCAATCGGATCGCCTTCCAACTCTTCCTCGGCCCCGCCGTCCCTTGCAGCGGCCAGCGACACGCTAACGTTGCCCGCCGCAGGACCGGCGGCAGAAATCGGGGTAGGCAACGTCCCCGTCCCTGTCCCGGTACGCACACCGGAAACGATAGAGCTGCTCCCTGATATCGTCGAAGTACCGGATATAATCGATGCCGCACCGGAAGAGACGGAGGCCTGAGTAGCATCAATGCCCTGCTGCCCAATGTCATCCTGCGGCATCGAAACTGACACAATGGTCGCATCGCCGGTTGCAGTGTCCGCGCTAGTGCTGGCGTCGGTAGTGACATTCGAGAGTGCAAGAACGGGGCTTTGATGTTGACGAGCGTTGACAGGGGATGACGGTTCGTTCGGCGATGTCATGCGTAGCCAAAAGTCGGGATTGGGAAGGTCGTGCAGGAACCATGGATGCATCTGAGGAACGGATAATAGGAAGGTAGGAGCAGGGAATAGTTAGTACGATGGATGAATTCGAAAC
Source organism: Collybiopsis luxurians FD-317 M1 (assembly GCA_000827265.1). Classification (NCBI taxonomy): domain Eukaryota; kingdom Fungi; phylum Basidiomycota; class Agaricomycetes; order Agaricales; family Omphalotaceae; genus Collybiopsis; species Collybiopsis luxurians. Next base: position 88,944 of record KN834821.1, on the reverse strand, counting down.
AAGAATGAGGTGAAACAGAGAATAACGGAGGAATATCTGAACGAAGAATGAAAACAGAGAAAACAGGCAAAAAAAGTTCTGTCGTTCAGCTCGGAGGACGTTCAAACAAGCAAGTTGTCATAGAGGGAAGAAAGTAAGAGAAGAAACAGTTAATTTGCGTATGACAACGACATGGACCCAACCAAGAAAGAGGAAGATGAAGGCTGGGATGCTACCGTTTTTCTTGGAAGGAAAAAAGGTTTTTCGGGGAATGACGACACCTCAAGCCAAACGTCCTCCGCGAGTGCAGCTAAGGATAACAAGAATCCAACCGCAAAGTCCGTTGGCCAGGATCAAGGAGAAAGTGAAAGACTCATGGAGTTCGCAGGACGAAAAAACAAAGCAGATTGAGGTAGGAGGGGGAACCGTTAATCTGTGTAATACCAACGGCGCGAACCCAATGAAGACCGGAATGCCTGGGATGCCGCCGTTTTTCTTGGAAGGAAAAGAAGATATTTTTTTTAGAGAAGGGCGAGACCCGAAACCAGGCATCCTCCCTGAGACCAACCGAGCATGGCCAAGGAACACAATCGCTAGAACACCGTCGTTGGGAAGGAGCAAGTAGAAAGCAAAAGTAAAGTGAAACAACCGGAGCGGACCGGAGCGAAGCATGAAAAACTCGAAATCCTAATAGCAAACGCTCATCCTTCCAACGAGCTTAGCCAAACTGTGTGTGTAGATGGTAAAGATAGAGAAGAGACGGACGCCACCAGCCTAGAAGTCCACAGGTCCACGAACCACAAACCCCCCAAAGCCAGAAAACAACGCAAAAAAAGAAAAACCTGTCAACTCCCAATCGAGCCCGGCCGGTCGCCATACTGGCAACGAAAGGGAAGAAAAAGACGAAAAAGGATTCAAGCAACCGCGGGACCCTTCCTCAATCTCAATCAAGCACGAGCTTTCGGGACCCAAGGGCAAGCAAGACCGAACATAATGGACAACAATCGACGCAGAACAAGAGGAACGCGAAAACAAAAAAAACTGCAAAAAACGACGCCAACAAAAGAAATCCAACTCACCTTGACCTCCTCAAGCGTAATCCTCATCTCCAAATCCTTCTGCAACAAATGATCCAAAAGATGGATGACCAACCTCCCCTCCTTGGTCTCTTCCCTCCTCTGTCTCCGTCGTTCCTCCGCCTGCGCTTCCTCCTCCTCGTCCTCCTCATCGTCCCCGTCCTCCTCATTGTCCCCGTCCTCCTCCTCCTCTTCCTCCTCGTCGTCCTCATCCTCATCACTCTCCTCACTCGCACTATCCCACTCATCAGGATACCTCCCCCCAGTAACAACCCCATCCCTCCCCATCCTCTCCTCCGCCCTCCACTCCCGATTACACACCCAATCGTACCCCACCCACTCCGTAGGCGCATACCGCAGTCGCTCCTCTTCGTCTTTTTGTTTCTCTTTATCTTTATCCCCGTCCTCGTCGTCCTCGTATCCGTGTTTGCGTTTACGGTTACGTTTACGCTCGGATTCGGATAGGTTTCCAGCTTCAGCTTCGAGACGTCTCTGCCTCCTCCGCCTTCTCCGTCTCCGTCGTCTTCGAGCACGTTCTTCCTCTTCATCTCCCGCCCCATTACCGTCCCCATCATTGGCCCTATCCCTATCCTCATCCTCATCTTTCCTCTCGGGAGGCCAAAACGGTATCTTTCCGAACAAAAGACAATACAGCGTGACCCCCAAAGCCCAAATATCAATCGACTTTGTCACAGGCGGTCGAGGAGGAGGAGGGGGGTACAAAATCGACGTCGTCGTCGCACCCTCGTCATTCTCACCTCCAGACAAAGCCTCAGACCCAGACTCAGCGCGCTCCCCCGTCGTCGTCGGCGGCGGTGGCGGAGGCGAAGGGTCATCATACGACGGATAAAACCTCCTCGCCTTATTCCAATTCAAAAACTCCCATACAATCTCTGGAGCCAAAAACGCAGGTGTCCCCGCTCGTTTGGCGAGATCGGCTTCGTTTAAGAGGAGGGGGTCGTCTTCTTCGTTTTCAGAGTCGTTGAGGAGGGTGGGGGAGTTGGAGGCTTTGGCTGCTGCGAGGCGTTGGGCGTAGCTGGATGGATGGAAGGGAAGGGAAGGGGAACCGAGAAGAATGAGGGAAAGAAGGAAGGAAGGGAGGAAGGGAAAGGAAGAGTAATTAAAGAGAGATTAATAATTAATGATTAATGAAATGAATGGATGAATAGATGGATGAATGAGTCGTACCTGAAATGAGCCGTACCGAAATCCGCAATCTTTACACGTTCATGTCCGGTACTCCAAAGGAGATTGGCAGGTTTAATATCGCGATGAATGATACCCTGATGATGGAGGTATTCCAAGCCGAGAATAGCATCTCGCATGATTCGTCTCGTTTGTTCGACGGTGAGGATGGGTGCGCCTTTGTTGGTTGGACTGGTGTACTGGATCTCACCGCCGCCGAGATATTCCATAACTTGGAAGCCATGAGTAAATGGAAGCTATAATGAAGACGCCACTAGACTCACCCATGAAAATCATCTCATTCTTCCTATCATCAATGACCTCGTAAAGCCTAACGACATGCGGATGTCGACATTTTTTCATAATCGCAATTTCCTTTCTGATATTCTGCTCCGTCGTACGAATCCCATCCACAACCGTAGGCTGCGTTCGTCGACCCGTACCAAGTCCTCCTCCTCCCCCTCCGGCACTACTACCATTCCCACCTCCCCCACCACCCCCCGAATTCCCCGCCGCCCCATTCCCATTCCCACCCCCACCACCACCTTGCCCACCCAACTTCCCCCCCATCCTCAACATCTTATACTGTCTCTCCCTCCTCGCCTTCGGACTATCCCTCTTCACAATCTTCATCGCCAATACCCTCCTCTCCCTCTCCGCCCAATCCAAATAGGCATGCTTGTGCTCGTAGCACCGCCAGACGTTCCCGTGCTGCCCGCTCCCAACTTTGGCGTCCATGATGTATTGGTTGATCATTTTTTGGCCCGTGGGGAGGCGTGTGGTCTGGACGAGGGAGGTGGTTACGACGGAGGGTTGGAGGCGGGAGAGGAGGATTCCTGGAGCTGGGGTTGGGACGGGAACAGGGACGGGGGAGGAGCTTGACGGAGAGGAGGTGCCGGCGGAGGTGGAGGCAGAGGAGGAGTGTCCATGCTGCATAGGCGCGGAGGGCTGACCGACATCGTGCATACGCTGAGGACGAAAAGAGACAACCTGAGCCATACGACTCGGTCGAGTCGACTCGTCTTGTATTTATCCTAGTCCAAAAGCTCGAACTCACGAGCCACTGTAAATAATTAAAAAAAAAACACAGCAAGACAAAAGGAGACAGAGCCAACAACGAACGAGTTGGTGTTGGTAAAAAGGCTAATTATTAACGCTTACGACATCAGCACCCTAAACCTTTACGTAAGTACGTAATTATCGCTGATTAGATTAGATTAGGTTGGGAGAGCGAATCAATGCCTGTCTTTGCTCAAGGCCTAGCCTAAGCTAAGAGCTTTCTCTTTTCTGGCTAGGCTGAAGAGTGAGCTTAAACGGGTTTGGCATTCGCGCATCAGCCGGTGATCAAGTGCTCAACGTACCTTGAAAAGGCTCCACATGTGAAAATAGGCGAGGCGCTGTTCTCTCAGCCATTGAAAAAGACGGCTTCTCGATATTGAAATCGTCATATACGTACGTATGTACTTTCATACTCGTACCACTGGCTCCATACTCGATCCTCTGAAGAATCTCCTCTGAAACAGAGCACCATGTCGATCAATAAATAGTTGCAAGCTGTATGTCGGAATTTACTTACTCTGCTCTCTATGACGGCGCCACTAGCACCATCGCCGCCTCTGAATCTGTTATTTCTACTCTATGATGTTTCTACGAGAGCCTATTCGAGTTTAGAGTCGCGGCAATTTCAACCGAATATTTATCATATTCCCATACAATCAACCCACTTGAAAAATCCTACTAATCGCCGCCACACTTTTTTCTTTTACGGTCTCGTAGTGCCACCGTGCCACCGCGCCACCTTGAGTGAATAGAGTCCAGCGCAACTCTCCTATCACCGTCAATACTTACCGACTTGCACACGAACGAGACATGTACCATGACACTAACATGGTCCGGAATGTATCTTTAGACTTATTGTACTTGGCTAATCCAACTGGTCACATTAACAGCGAGATCCGAGTCTAGGGGAGCGGCCCTATGGGATACAACAAGTCCCATCAGCCAGCGAACCGAACGCAATTGCAACGAACTTCCAAACGGAAGGGTATTTGTACCCGAACGTGAATATATCTGTCATTTTCCACGACGTCATCCCGATCCCCGAGTAGTTCACTGGTTCAAGAACCTGCCTCAGGGCCCGGATGATCATGAGCGAACTTGCAACAGAAAAAAAAAATCTAGCAGTCAGTTCAATATATCGGGATAGAGTATAGTGCGGCCGGCCGAGGCTGAGACTCAAGTATGCATCATTATCATTAACAACACGGACTTAGACACGAGCCGGACGTATAAATTAACACTAACATGCTCTAGACTCTGTATCAAGTACAGGACACATAATGCGAGATCTACTAGTGGAGCCAGCAAATATTATAAAGGGGTCCATTATTCGCCGGATAGAACAGCCAGCCAACCAGCGCAACAACAATCAAGATCGATAATCCTCCACAGGCCAATATTGCATATTGCATATATTCCGATAGTCTACTACTCTATTTTAAGTACTTAGATGTTCCTCCGAAACTATCGGAGTTATATTTGCCCAAGTACCAGTTGCTCGCCGCGCAGCCCATATAGCCACAAACTGTAGTTTAACCTCCCATCTGTTTACCTCCTTCTCACTCCCACTCCAAGCCCAAACAGAAATTCATTCGCACTCGAGTGACCACTCTGACGATTATCCCAACAAAAAGCTTTCAACCAAGGGCCAAGAGCCAAGAAGCTCCGTGACTGGGCCGAGATTAGAATTTAGGAGAAGAGGTTGAAAGTTTGAAAAGGGAAATGGAGAATCCAGTATGAACCTCCGCTGGAGTATCATTGAAAGAGAACGAAACGGAGTGGTGGCCCTTCTCAGGAACTGAGGCCAATCACCCTGCCATTCCTGAATGCTCAGCTTATCGAATCGCCAGCACGATCATAGTGCGATGCCCTGTCATCGCGATGTCAGTACATTTCTATAATATCGTAAGTTACAAAATTGACAAGCCCATACCGTCGCTACATGAATCCAGTGAGCACTCAGTACTTGAAAAGCATGTTAATAGTACCAGTCGTGATAAGTAATCGCTTCCGGTATGAGGTCAACCACATGACAATTAGCAAGTACAGGAAAAGTGTCATCTAAAAGCTTTGACGAAGTAGTGGAAACCAACTACAATTAGCCGAGTAACAGTGGTTAAAGAGAGACTCGGAGACCCGTCCAGGACACACCAAGTACAACGCTCCACCTACGATATCGGTCATGTTGTCATGATTATTATATCGCACTCTGACTGACTTAAGGATGCTTACATATTTCTAACAACTCATATAGTTTATAAAGTACTGACCATTGAATCAAAAGGATCCCGGGACGGAGGTTCAGCGAAAAGATCAGTTATTTGTCAGATGTTTATCGGAAGATTCTGGGTGTACCATTACTACTACATAGATAAATAGATAGATATAGTACGCAGTAGGCATAAGGTTCCGCGTTGGAATTTTAGAATATATATACGCAGTGAGATCGGGCTCCTACAGACTCCCGCCGACCCAAATTGACCCACTTGATGCTCCCTCCTTACCTCAAAATGTTTAACGGGGCTGTCGCAGTGGGACATTGGAGTATAAATATATGGCTTCTGCGGCAGCTATTTTACTCCGTAACGTTCATTTATGGTCACCTCTGCTGTTATACAATCCACTCTTGTTAGACAGTAGTACAGTGGCACTGTACTTGTTTATATTCTCCTGAATGCTGTACAGAATATCAGTATAGCATTGATAAGAAAAAGGGTAACACACCTGCAAAGACTTTTTGATTGTAAATGCAGATCTGCCAGCTGATTCACATAGATCTTTCCTAGTTGAATAAGCAACAGTGTTGCCGCGGTTCGGTAAGCGAACCTACTGAACCCAGTGCAAACCTGAACCGTACCCAAGGTTCAGGTTCAGGTTCAGTAAAACCTTGAAGGTTCGTGAACCTGGAGGTTCAAGGTTCAGGTGGTGGTGAACCTGAACTGAACTTCTGAACCTGAACTGAACCTGCAACAGTTTGCAGGCCAAAATCTGTATCCGAAAGAGGCAGATTGATTTTTTTCATCTCTTCTAAGGTTAGTGACTCATAATTAAGGTAGGACAACAAATGTAACCTGAATTGTGCAATAGATGGCTCCCAACTCAACCAGTAGAAGTAGAAGATTTTCAGCTTTACTTCTTTTATGGACTGAGATCTCTGCCATCATCCGACGATGACTCCTAATACATTCTAGACTGTAAGAATCAGGTGGCTGTACTTGAAAATCAAACCACTTGCCATGCCATCCATGCAATTAAACCTGTCGCTAACATGTTTACAACAAGGAAAAGCAAATTCAAAACCCAGTCCAAAACTACACTTGTAGATGCTTCTGATAGGACCTGAGTGTCAATCCAAATGCAATCAGCAATATTGATTCCTAAGTGGCACGCTGCATTCGGTGAATATATCTATCACCATGCTAATCACTCACCAATGTTAGCGATCATAAGAAATGCAAGAGCGAATCTGGGAAACTTAAAATCCTGAAAGAGAGTCCATGCCCTCCAAACCACAAGGCCATCACTCAAAATCAGCTAAGCCACACAGTCAGACTGTCAAATGACGGATCAACAGGGAGCATAGCAAACTTACATTAATAGTTACTGGTCATGATTCCTTATACTGTGATGGCAAAGCTCTTGCATCCGATCTCTCGACTTCAACCTGGAAGCCTCCTAACTTCAAAAATTGCAGTTCTGTCCCTACATAACTATCTTGATAACTTTTGTCAACCCAGACACTGTCCCAACCAATTGAACTTGAAAATTGTCCCGCATTAAATACAGTGAACTGAACTCCCATCTACACCCAGGCATAATTTTTAGCACTGCCGTGCATCCCCATCAGTATCAGCTCCACACCTTGAGTTTTAAAGTTGATCATTGTCAGTGACAATACTTTCTTCTTTGATCCACAAAGCATTAGGTCTCAATGTTCCTTTTGTTCTTTGTCCTTGCTTCCTTGTTCTTCCCACTGTCCTTAAACCAATTTATCTAGTCTCCAGCAATTCCTCTGGCCATATGATTGCCTTACATTCAGGCTTACTTACTGCATGTTTCTACGTACACGCCTACTAATGCAGTTCAACAATGGCCCAATTTCTGGACTACTCAGCATGTATGTTTCAACGTCCATAAGATCTGATCTTATGTGATCAAACAGCTTTGGTGTTACTAGATTTTGGAATGGGGTGGGTTGCTGCATGTCGATGGCCTATTTTACAACTGGCTGGGTCAATATGGTGGACTTGCGCTTAACAACAATGCTACCCTAAATACTGCAACTTTGAATAGCTACCAGGTCACCCCACCTGTTCTGTTTTGAGATTAACAGCTGGGGCCATGGCCATAAATATCACTTTTCTCAGTCCCATTGAGGTAAATTAGTAACCCTGGATTGGTCATCTCTCCGGTTTTAATCTCCCCATCTTTTTTTTTTTTTGCTGTTCTGTTTTCCTACAGCCTGATGACCTAGTCCTACAATATTTTCCATTTACTTATATTTATTTTGAAGCTGCCTCGATAGATGGAAATTCTCATTTACTTCAAGTGTACCAAGACATTACTGGAGGTCAGTTTTGGTTTCAGTTTGGCTTGTCACCAACACATTATTCCCGTTGCCAGAGTGGATACCATCCTACATTACTGACTTCATGCAGTGGAATACCACCACAAGCAACACCATTCTATTCCATCAAGCATGGCGTTCTCCGCCTGAACCTATGACTGAGGCTGAGAATATGACAGAGGATGGAGTGGCATGTCATGTTACAAATACAGTATGTTATTCTGCTCACTTACAAGTCCGCTTTAGCGAAAAGAACTCTAGGGAAATGGCATTACTTATCAAACAGGGGCAGCAAATCCTCTACGGGAAGCCTTTCTTAGTAATGGCAAGTTAGATAATAGTCAGAATACCACATCTCGAGTGATCAATGAGTGGGTACTTTTTATCTATGGCTTTTTCTCCTAGAATCTCAAACTTAAATTTTGTACAGTATGTATGAGTCAGGATGCATGCACAGACCCAGCATTGCTTTAATATGTGAGTACAAAGTCTGTAATGTAATTATACATTCACTTGAACCATTATACAATGGTGGTCACATTCATGACATGCTCATTTACTTCTTGCTGGTTTTTTAATTTCCCTACACCTGTTGAATAAAAAAGAAGTTAGAACAGAGTAGCAATATGCTGTTTATACAGTGCTTGCACAAACTCAGATGCTCAAAGTTAGGGCATCACAGATGGGTCATGTCATGACCTTTACATTCAAATGGATAAATGTACAAACACTAGGCAAGAGCTCAACCATGATGTCTGTATTGTAAGGTCTATAATTGAGACCAAGTCAATAATGGTAAAAGTTGAAGATAGTAATTCAGGCTCTTTCCTCAAGTTGTTTATAGCTAAGTAGAATGTTTCTGGAATACTTATTCCGCTAAGTACTACAATTTAGAAAATGAGTCAAATAGAGGAAAGTAGGATACCTTAAATTTTAGAAGTATGGGTTCCGACTCAGAACTTCCGAGAGGATAAGTAAACAACTGTGTAGATATATTGGTGTGTCAATACACAGGACATCATTGATCTGCAATAGTTTGACCATTCAACTGAAAACAAGTGAGTGAATCTGGATAGAATCAGGACCTGTAATCTCAGCAGATGCTTGACAGCAAAATTGGATTAATAGTAGTAATGGATTGGTGAGATATACACCTTTAAAGACTAAGATGAGGATCTAAAATTTGAGAGACCAGGCTAATAGACAATGATTACTCAAGAATTGAGGCATTTATGGTAAGGCATTTGGATAGTATTTTCTCAAGAGTTAAGGTCTAAGTGGAAAAATGAAATTTGAAGTATGAAGATGTTGATGGTCCTTCATATCAGTAAAGTGATATTTTGCCAATTGACAAGGCATCTTGAGTGAGAGGATATGTTTGGAGTATGGAGGACAACAAGAATGGTCCAATATGTGAGTGCAACTATGGGGATAATAGAATTCAGAGTTGAGTCAACACAGCTGGATTGCTAGTTAACCTGGTATTTTAAGCTCAATCAGCCTGCTCATTTATTTTCCATATCCTCCAGTGTTCCCATGCTGGTATTGCAACACAGACAGTTCTGCTAATGACCCAATATATATCCCTTGCTATACAAAGGTATATTCGGTCAGATTGATAGCTACAGCTAAAGTAAACAACGTCTCGGCAATATTAGGCATATAATTCACTTGGTTCACTCAGGGAACATTAATATTCTGAGTATTGTGCAATCAGATGCATTAAAGTGAATAATCAGGCTGTAGCTTCGGCTAAAGTGAAACCTAAGATTGCATAAGTAAATAGTTGTCCTCGAACCCTTTACACCTGATTAATGTGACTGTAATGAAGACCAAAAACATGTTAAACGTGTCAAAAATAAGTTTTAATGAGAGATACATTTTGCCGAGACTCGGCAAGTTATATCAAGCATGGGAAAAAAAGTTACTTTGCGCACACTCACAGCGTCTACTTCAACTTTCAATGCCTGCTACTGAGTTGGCATTTAACTACTTAAGTATTTGGTATGTCAAAAGCTCCAATGATGTGTGGGTATAGTGATTTTGAGTGAGTATGACCAAGGTTCTGTTGGTAAAAATACACTTTTCTTATGCTCAAGCTGGTGCTAGGCAGAATGTTCTGCAGATGTTTCTGGCTTCAAGCTGGCTAGCTGGAACCAACTGTCAGCTAGGGCAGCCCGACTTCAGCTACTTTCGGCTCTAGCCGTCAGTCGGCTGGATTGCAACACGCGGCAGTTCAGTTCATGATTCAAGATTGATAGCCCTGTGGAGCTATTTGCAAGAACTTGTTAATCAACTGCAGGGGTAAAGTACAGCCAAAGAGCATCAGCATCATGCCAATTGATTCTCAAATATAACATACATCGGCCAATGTATATATTTCCGAGCATACTGTTGCTGTGGAACTGGTTGAGTTTACTCATACTTAAATTAGGAACTGTTCAAAGTCAATGGTTCTACATACGGGTCAGTGCCCGGTATGTAAAGCACATGGATAGTATGCCGAATGTATGAGCAAGCATGTGTTGAATGTACGCTCGTGGTAAATTCAGGTCTGTGTAAATCTTTGCATCAGATCAGTATGACGCCTGATGCGACATTTCTAAGATACCATACCAGTGTTACGCCCATTATATGCTTCATATATGTGCAATTTTGCTGACAAGTCTTGCAAACTTCATACACTTCCCATGCATGAACTATACTAAAGCCAGGTATGGGAATCAGAAAATCCAGCAAGGGAATGCATGGTAGGGTGCTAGGTATGAAATTTATGTCACCATACCATCCATATGTCTCATACTTTTGTGAAAGTGCTGATGTGGTAGCACGCTATCCACTATCATGTCATCCGCTACTTCATCGAAAGATTCTGTTCAGTTCATTTAAATTTCCTTCCGAGGGTAATTTCGCTGATACCTTTACCAATCCTTTGCCTAGTGTCAAGGTAAAACATTTTACTTCTGCCCTGGTTACGCTCATCTCAGGGGCCTTTTTGTCCAGACATAGCTTGGGCTTCTCACCTACAGGCTATGGCGTGTTTTGTCCGAACCCAATTCCGTCATTTTGGTGTTTCAGTGGGGTGTTGTGTCCAAACTTGGATACCTCATTTGGTAGTACTATTATGGGATCTGCTTTCCGAATAGAATAAATCCTGGTTGTCGAATAGTTCATCTTTTGATTGACAGTTATATTCATTTAACTCTTGATACTCCAAAGTATATACTTGGAGTGCTTGCAATAGTACAATCACTGTTTCTTTTATATATATCATGTACTCCTGCGAGTTAATACTTTCTCACTATTTGAGAGCCTCTGAGGTGAGCGATTGTTATTTATTATTACTTGTGGTATAGTTATTATAATTATTGCATTACTAAGCACTCTATCAACACTCAAACTTCAACATTAGGCGAACTGAAGCTAATGTTTCTCCTGTTCTTTACTCTTGTCTGGGCCTTCTTTTCGCTGGTCTTGAGTCAAGCTATCCAGCCTCCAGCAATCCCTTTAGCTGTCCGGTCCCCTTACCTCCAGGCTTACTTGCCTAGCACTACTCCCGTGCAGCAATGGCCCAATTTCTGGACGACAAAGCATGTATGTATTTGCCTCGATACTTAGTGCCTAAGTTTACGCCTGAACGAAAGTGCGTTACTCTAGATTTTGGGGTGGGGTGGATTACTTCGAGTCGATGGCGTGATTTACAGCTGGTTGGGTCATTTTGAGGGCGTTGCTCCTAACCTCAACACTACGCTACCAAGTGCCGCATTTAATGGCTACCAAATCACCCCCACCCGCTCTGTTTTGAGCCTTACAGCCGGAGCTATGGCCATAAATGTAACTTTTCTTAGTCCCATCGAGGTGAATGTGCAACCTTTAATTTGTCGGATCTCCTGTCTTGACTTTGGCTCTTTGCAGTCTGATGATCTGGTTCTACAATCTTTTCCATTTAGTTATATTTATTTTGAAGCTTCCTCTACGGATGGAAATTCTTATTTACTTCAAGTCTACCAGGACATTACCGGAGGTCAGTTTTGATTCTCTTGCTTTGGCTCAAAAATTGTTGATACTCTCTCCCGGTCGTAAGAGTGGATATCCTCCAGCATCACTGACATCATGCAGTGGAATACTACCACAAGCGATTCCATTCTATTCCATCAAGCATGGCGTTCTCCGCCTGAACTCATGACAGAAGCGAACAATATGGCGGAGGATGGAGTGGTATACCATGTTACAAATGCAGTGCGTTATGTTACATGACCATACGTTCTGTGGGGCGAAAATTATTTCAGGGAAATGATGTCACTTATCAAACCGGAGATGCAAACCCCGTCCGTGGAGCATTTTTGACCAATGGAAAGTTAAACAATAGTCAGGATACCACTTCTCGAGCAATCAATAAGTGAGGACTGCTTTGTGTGCCTTTTTCTTCAGGGACTCAAAACTTCAATGATCTTTTTTCTAGCAGTCCTCCTGTTCTCGCCTTCAGCAATGACCTGGGTAACATTACGTCTACTTCATCGCCAATAGTGTGGGGTATCGGTCTGGTTCGGAATCCAAACATTGTCTATACCACTGCTGTTGGAAATCAAACCCGCAGGCCCTACTTTTTCACGAAATATTCTGATGTTCAAACGGCGGTAAGTCCATTTGTTGCAGTATACAGCTCCCTTCTCTATCTCTTGATGCAGATGTCGGATTTTATGAGTAACGCTTCGGATGCTCGTCAGCGCGCAGTCAACTTGGACACAAAAATCGTATCCAATAGTAGCAAAATATCGCCCAGCTATGTGGACTTGGTTTCCTTAGCATCGCGACAAGTTATGGCAGGATTGGAAATCACCGTTGGGTTAGATTCCAACGGACAAGTGAACGAATCCGATGTTCTCATTTTCATGAAAGATATTGGTAATTCACGGTAAGTCCTTTTGGGTATATAACTTGACTAATGATTGATCGTTCTAAATTTGGCTTTTGGATTTGGCAAGGCGAACAAATCCAATCGAAGTATTGTATGCCGCTTTCCCAGCAATCCTATATATCAACGCATCCTGGGCTGGATATCTTCTCAAACCACTCCTGCAATTCGAGTCATCTGCACTATACAACGTGAATTTTTCTGCAGGAGATTTAGGTAGCAACTTCCCAACTGCTATAGGAAATGGTGATCCACCCATTTTCGAGGGGATGGAAAGTACGGGAGATATGTTGATTATGACGTGGGCTCATGCGACGTTCAGTGGTGATGGGTCGCTGGTGTCTGCATATGTACGTCTTTCGCTTGTGTCCGGACCAATCTTTCATGATGTCGTTTGGTCGTCTATTGATGTTGGCTTGATTATTTATGGTCTTTCTTTCCACAAGCAGTATTATACACTGAAAAAATGGACTAATTGGCTGATTTCGGAACACCCTTTAACACCAAACGGATTGTAAGCTGACCACTACAAGTGTTTTTTCATTGACTCCGCATGTTAATCTCTACAGTACCACTGCAGATGGGTTAAACAGAATTAATATGACCAACCTAGCCATCAAGGGAATCATAGCCATAAGATCGATGGCCGAAATTAGTCGAGTGGTAGGGGAGTCTGATGATTATAACAACTATTCTGTACGTTTTCATTTCACATTTCTTTAGCATTGATTGGTCTTATATCTGTGGCCCTTTTTCACGAAGAGTACCGCTTCCTCCTTGGCATTACAGTGGCAGAGTATTGCCGGTTCTTCTGGCCATCTGACTTCAACATATAACGATTTGAGTTCTTGGGGTTTAATTTATAATCTTTACCCCGACAAGCTCCTTGGTTTCAATCTGGTGGATAGCAGTGTATGTTCTGAACCTTGGCTATTTAAACCTTTGAATAATTAACAACCAATTTTTTCCCCCTATAGATATATGATGATCAAACTTCATGGTACTCTAGTGAAGCTTCAAGTTCAACAGGTTGGGGTAGAATCCAGTCAACATTATCAATTTTACTCACCAATGGTTTGCATGCCTAGCTCAACCATTTGGATTAACATTT
>KN834821.1:0-74194 GCA_000827265.1 Collybiopsis luxurians FD-317 M1 | reverse complement strand
CCTCTGAGAACTGTCCCATCGATAAAGGAACTAGCAAAGGCTTTCAACCAGGGCCGAGCCGCTCCGTGACTGGAGTAAGTTCTTCGGAAGCAGGTTCGTCGGATGTTACACCGAGATTGAGAGAAGAGATTGCCAGTTTGAGAAGGGAATTGGAAGAGATGAATGGGAGGGTGATGATCCAGCATGAGCCTCTGCCGGAGTATTATTGAAAGAGAAGGAGATGGAGCAGCCGCCCTTGCCATTTTTACAAAAAACATTTGGATTTTGGGAATTGTATCAAGGCAAATGTGTCGGCTAGATCCGATGTCCCACCTGCGTCATTCTGTACATACAAAAATTAGAAAGTCATTTGCTTGTCACTGCTTGCTTGCCTCATCAATATTGTAAGCTACTTCAGCTGCCAAAAAGATAAGCAGAAATCACAGTTCACGAACCAGTCACAGGGCGTACGGGTACGCACCATTAGAAGCAAGGATAGAAGCATCATCTGCACGGTTATGGATACGCGCCACAGTGGACCTCTGTGGAATTGTCTTCATTTAGTCAATTGTGAACAACGTACTTCGCATTCTAAAACAGCTATACCTAAACTACTCATTCTCCATAGCTCGATCCTAGTTTGACAGCATCACACTTGAATTGAGTGTATGCGTAAACGATGGGCGTCATATGTACACCTGTACAGGAGTCAAGACTGTGAACTAAGTGTTGGATTATCATTTGCTTGGCCTGTAAGATGCTTTTGTGCAGACGGAGACAGCTGCCACTGAGTACAAATGATTTGAATTTTGCGCGCCGTTGAGACCTGTAAGATGCTCATATGCGGATAGATACAACTGCCAAGTACGAATGATTTGAATTTGCGCCCGTCGTCTTTATTGGGGGGCTCGAGCTCTTGTCGTAGGTGGTACCTGTCAACGTTTGCCAAAATTTTTGGGTACCTTTTTGGATCAATGCATGAAAGGGCATCTCAATGATTAAACGTGCCTGCGCCTCTCTAGAAATACGAATGATTTGAATTTGCGCCCGTAGTCTTTATTGGGGGGCTCGAGCTCTTGTCCTAGGTGATACCTGCCAACGTTTGCCAAAGTTTTTGGTACCTTTTTGGATTAACGCCTGAAAGGGCATCTCAATGATCAAACGTGCCTGCACCTCTGCAAACAAGCCCCGCGGCGTAAACGTCGATAATAGGCATCCAGTACCAGCTTCCTCTTCTTGAATTTTATTTACCGTTAAACTTCAGGCTTTGTCTCATACATTTAGAATAATTTGGTGAGTATTTTCGTTCTGTTCATCGAGCACCCCACTTTGAACCCATTCTTCAAGAACCCAAATGGGTATGCAATGAGAACTGTCTACATCATTTCATTTACATAGCGATACAACAGCCAAACTCGAACGACTAGCGCCAAGTTTGGTATGGGATGTACATACGAGTGTGTACGAGTGTGTTCTACACGAGTGGGAAAAAGGAGATAAGAGAGCTGAGAGGGCGTCATACAAACACCGGCATGATATACGTAAAGAAAAGAAAAGAAAAAAAGAAAAAAAAAAACATCGCTAGGACTTCCGTAATTCATTGTCGTATGGTATGCCAGCTGTGCGTCGAGCACGGTCGTCCCCCTAATCCAATCTAGAGCAAGAGCAAGCAAGTTAAAGAAAAAAGGGAAAGAGAAAAAAACAGGTAAGTAATGCGGAGAAGAGGAGGATGGTCCAACTCCACACTCAAGGGCCCAGCTTGGCCTACGCTTAGTGCAAAAGCGAAGACGAATGACGCCTGGCATGTATGGCCTTGTTGAGATTCCTCTGCGTCATTTGGAGAGGGTTGGTAGGGCGGCGTTTGGCAGGAGCGCCGGCGGCAGAGAGGGAGCGTTTGCGTCTCTTGCAGTGGCCGGAAGACGAAGAGTTTGACGAGGATGAGGACGAGGATGAGGAAGAGGAGGAAGAGGAAGAAGGGTAAGCGTAGGTAGGAGTAGCGGCGGAAGCATCGGCGGATGAAGTAGCAGCTGTGGCAGAAGCTGAAGCTGAGTCGGCAGAAGAGCTGTCTGCAGACGCTGAGGAACCAGAGTCCGACGATGACGACGACGACGAGGATGAAGATGAGGAGGAGCTAGATCCCGAAGACGAGGCGCCGTTCCATACAGCAGGACCGGGGTTAGTGAATCCAGCGCCGTTGTTGGAATAGACGTTGTATTTGGCAAAGTCTCCATCGGGAGCGTAGAGGCTGGAAGGTAGTGAGCCAAACGTAAAGATTGAGAAGGTAAGTCTGATAGGGAGACTTACGAGCCAGCTTTAGTACCCTCCGGAAGTTCGACCTCTCCGCCGCCGATCACCTCAAATTGAATGCATCCGTTGTAGACCTGAGGACCGGTGGTTGAGTCTCCATCTTTGAGTGGGTTATGTACGGCCATCAACTGTTGGAGTAAGGGATCGTACGATTAGCCTTACGCAACGAAAACAGAAACACGCAGAAGCAATTAGGGAAAAAATCCCTTACCTCATGACGAATAAGATACTGTCCATTTTTCAGCCCTGAAGGAATGGTCACCGTAGCCTGTGACCCGTCCTGCACGAATTTGGCCATGCCCCAAAGACCGGCACCTGTAGGATAATAGGGCTCGGGTTTCCCCGCCATCGTATTACGCAAATCGTTGGAGATGGATTGAGACATGTCGAGGCCGTCCATTTGGAGTTTGACCCAGCTGGCTTGGGAGGCGTCGAATGAGGTGCAGTCGCCATTGGTGCAGGGTGCGATGTAGGTCGCTACGGTACCCATTCTAGTCGAAGGGGAGATAAAGGGAAATGTTAGTTGGCACTTTGAAAAGGGGAGGTTCGGTAAGACGATAACGTACGCGTGAACCCAAGGAAATTCTCCACTGGCCCAGTTGACGTTACCGGTTCCAGGCTTGTTAAGTAACTCGGATGTAGCACCGACCCAGTCGATTCGGATATCGCTTCCGGCGGTGACCTGAATGGTCTTTGGAGCACCAGAAGCGCCTTCGCAGGCCATTTTCCTGTGAAAATAGATTGAACCACGTTGTGGGGGAGAAAACGGAGAAATGAGACATACGAGTCGTCTGTGAAATCAGTTGGGAGATTGTACGATGGCCCGGAAGCTTGGTACATGACTCGAACAGCGGTCGCTGCGTTCTTGGAATCCCCCGAATAGTAAATCTGTAGTTCAAAGAATCGACGTCAATTCGTGAAGCGAGGATTAGAAAGGGTATAAGACTTGCATTGGGCCCGTCGTTGTACACCCCATTCGCTAAAACACCCTTGATCTGACCATGAGCATTGGCCAGAGGCAAGAAGCAGCTTCCAAAAAGTGCCGCGGCACTCAATAAAACGTTCGTTCGGATCATTCTTTGGTTCAGTTTCTCGAGGTAAAAAAAAGTCAAGAAAGAAAAGTTTTCGTTGGGAATGAGAGTTGAAGTAAAGAGAAGGACAGTAAGTCAGTGATACGATGACTTGTAGAGGAACCTCGAGAAACAGGAAAAGAATGGAGAAAAAGGAGAAGGTGGTCGTTATGAGAGGAGTTGTACGCCGCTTGCTTTTTATTGAGCAAAAAAAGTCTTGGCTTTTTGCCTTTTTCGTAAAGCCAACTTGATGTATTACGGCCAAAATGCGGGAGGCTATTGAGTAACTGGGCCGAATAACCTTCATAAGTTTTCATAGTTCGTTTCAATGAACGTTCAGGACCATTTCTGGTTGTACTTGGCCGCAAAGCTTAGAATACAGTACCAGTGGATGCGTGGATAAGTGCAAGTTGGTTTGAGACAGGGGCCAATCGCCCTGAAGGCCGCCGTTCCTGGGCGCTTATCCGATACCAGACATGGTAATTAATGAAGCCCGTCAGGCCGATGCAAAGCCGATGTTCAATATTGGTGACTTTGCGTGATCATTGAGATCGTAAGGCAGTCGTAGGTACGGCATGTAGTTCAGATGTTTGTGAGCATCAACCTCCGGAAGCTTAATGTCACGGTCGGCTGTCTGTAGCAACGTAAGTGCCTGAAACAGGAGGCTGGTGGGTTACAGACTGCGCGTGGTCAAGATTGGGATGTAACTCTTACGATCGGTCAAGATGTATAGATTAGATTATGATACTATCGAGTCATTGAGTGTCAACGAAAATTGTCAATCAAACGTACTGCAACGCAATAGAAGGAAAGAGAAGGAAAGAGAAAGAGACCGATAGGTACAGGTATGATTTAGTATGCATATCTATGGCACACTCACAAGCTGTTTTGAATATCTACACGAATAACAGTTAATATCCTCTACCAATTCCATCTACCGTCTACTGTCGAGATGCTATGCCTTAACAATGACTTGGTATTAACTATGTATATTGATCGAGGTGCAGAAACTTTGCTTGCGATGAATGAGCTAAACTTTCTCTAGTTCGTTGATCGAACTTGGACAATGCGGACTCTGGGACTACTACGCTCTTCCATTAATGAGCGGAACAACAAAAGCTAGCCGGTGAACCTCACTGCCCCCTCGAGTGCCGTGACTCATCGGAAACTTATCGAGCTACGCACAAGCCCCGCTGCATTCAATATCCAGTGTGAGGACTTCCCGACAACTATATGGACAGAATCCGACAAACTTGTCGTAATCAGTGGTAAGCACTGGAAAATGTCACTTTAAAGCTTTCGCGGCACAGTATAGTAAAAATAAACATTACAATTAGCCGTGCCAGTAACGGGTAACCTTAGTGAACATTATAGAACGCAGTGCATCCGGTTCGAATCTTGGTGGACACATCGAGTATGACGCTCCACCTACAGTATCGGAGCAGTTGTGATTATTTTTATCATCGGTTCCATATGTAGGCTATACAGTGAGACTGCCCTCATTCTTTGTACCTCTCTTATCAAAACTATGTGTCTGAATCGAGGGTGATTTTCCCTTATCACACCATTTTTATTCGATACGGGCAAATTTCTAACGGGCGTATACATGAATATTGAATTTCGCACCCAACTTATCGTGACCAGTGTACGTTTGAATTGAGGATGCATGCCTATTTTTACCAACTCATATTATTACTTTTCCAAGGTTGGCCATGGATTTGTGTGGAAGGTCTATAAAGTATCAGCCACTGAATTGAGAGGAGCTAGAGGTAATAAGCAAAACAAACCGGTCGTTTGTCAAGTATTTCTCCGTGTAGCCCAGTGCCACTGATAAGTTTATATGCGTGGGGTTAGTTGGGCTCCCGCAGTGCGACAGATTGAGTTGACCGGCCTGATGCTTCTTCCTTGCATCCAATACTTAATAGGGCGGGACATATTCAACTGCGCTGATATAAGAGAAACAATCTGAGGCCGTGGCGTCCCCTCTGAATGAATTCTTGCTTCCTACCATAGCATTTTGAATCTCCAGTGCTCTTGATTATTTAACATGTCTAACGTACGTTGGGAGCTTTTAAAGGCTAAGGACAATTGTCTTGTTTACACTCCCGAAACCCCCATTCCTTCACAGATCGCAAGACACTCATGAGCTCTCCACCGGCGCAAGTAGCAGAATCTTTGTGCGTGTCGCTTTGCAGGATGTTAAATTGTCAATCCAATGTCCCGTAGATTTGGACCAATGCTTCTCGGAACCTTTATAGCCCTGATGTTATATGGTATATCTATAACTCAGATGTAAGAGAGGGATTTAAGAGATAGATTCTACTCATGTTCTGACCAACCACGTAGATATCTATACTTCAGTGCGTTTTGGAAAAAGTGGGTTTATCTTTCTGGTGATCCAAGAATTGTCTGATGGAATGTTTTTAGGGACCGTTTGCTCATTAAATGCTTTGTGCGCTTGTATTCCTCGCATTCGGCAGCCCTTATGTAACTGGCACGGGTAGGTCACCCTGGTTTTTCTAGTTGACACTGCGCACACTATAGTTATCGGGGCATATATGTATACATCCTTGATTAACCATTTTGGTGCGTCTACACACATACTATATGATGCCAGTGCTCATGTACTAATAAAAACAGGTGATACACAATTTATTTCCAAATCGACCTGGGCAGCAAATTTAGGTGCGTCGAGTTCGACAGTGATTCTAATGCCAGTGTGAGAACTCATAAGGAATACTTAGAACCCGCATTTGTGGTATGTTTGAAAATTCAATTGGATGAGACTTCCAAGTTCCTGGCTTACATGAACTACAGGGAGTTATTGGCGGATTGGTACAGTCATTTTACGGTTGGCGTCTGAAAATCATTACCAGAAGCCGGCTTCTATCATGGGCAATATTTTTTGGTGGTATGGCCAATATGTGTACGTGTCAAAATTAATTGATGAAAAGACTTGAAGTGACTTTATATGACTTTTTCCTTTGCAGTACTGGGAATAGGAACGGCTATTGGCTCTCAGACTGTCAGATGGTACAGGGACTTTCCAAAAATCCAGGTTGTGGTCATTATCTGTGAGCTTTATATCCATACTATTTGGCATGAGCATTTTGGAAATTATTATCTTTCTAGGGTCTGCAGTAGCTATATTAGTAGATATGATTATAATGTTCGCACTGGTATTCCATCTAGTAAATAGCTCTTTTATCTGGAATGGTTCATATCTGATTTCTATCATTCCTTAGCATCACTTTCGGACAGGAATCAGATCTACAGATACCCAAATTGACAGAATAATTCGGTGTAAGCCTTTTTTTCCGCGCCTTAAGCCTACTGTCCTCACACTTTAGTTAATTACCTGGTTGGGAAGTTACCATTCAAACTGGTAAGAAGCAAGAAGCATACAGCCCTTCTTACTGCCACTCATTGGGAGGTTACTTCCTAGGAGTGATCACAGTTATTTGGGAGTTAGTTATTCAATTAAAAATGTGCATCCAAAAGATTCTTATTTTTTTCATTAACAGTATAGTGCATCTTCTGACATATAAGCTGCTTACCACTGATGTGTAAATATGCTGAATTCATTCCAGCGAGCCAGGCGAAAACTAATAATTAGTGCTAGCCATCTCTTTTTCAATTTTACCCTTGCAAAGCTTTATACTAATGCTTTGCTCTCATCATTAAACTCGAGAGGAGGATTGAGGTTCACAAACAGAGATGAGGATGATACCAATCAACATGTGCGTTCAAAACTAAGCTTTCGTTGTAACATACTAGTTCTTGATTGAGTTATATTTGCATTTTCCAGATAGAAGCGGACTTCGTTCGGCTGCAACAAAATCACCCAGAGGTTGGTTTATTTTTCTTTTGGTAATGTTAAGAGCTCTTCAAAGTATTTTCTTATCTAGGTCTTTGTGCAAGTTGGAACTGTTGCAATAGTTGATACCAGCCGCAAGCACGGCTCCGCCACTCCGACGCTCTCTATATCTAGTAACCTGACTGAGCATTGATTATTGATAAATCCTACTTTTCAATTGGGGAATTAAGATTCATGGCGTAACGCATAATACACGATGAGCTTATGATGGTCGTATTCATACAGTCTACTGAGTTTTTAAATCATCAAGTAGTTGATCAGAGGGTGTGACACGTAACGGAAATCATGTCTGGGGTTCAAAATAAAACCGAATCCATTAAGCGAACGATGTTCTTTTCCTACACTGTAAGTACAAAGTTGGCGTATTTCCATATGTAATATGAGCACCGATGGGCATCTGGGGCAAACAGGGGCGAAGGAACTTTCGGAATTAACCCTATTACACCATACCGCTTACTGTTCGATTATGGTTTTGCCGAGTGTCGGTTGCTCGCCGCACAGCTCAATCTTAAGTAGGGTTTACTATACTTATAGCCGCACACTGTAGCTTCATCCCGATCCACTTCTTCTTACTCCTACTATGAGGTCAAACAGAAATTTATATGTGTTTTATGTCTTCCTCACCCTCTTATCTGCTCCATCGAGTATTCCAACACTTATTACATAGACTAACGAAGTCAAATAATTTATGACTCCTTGTTCCGTCGACGCGCACACTTTACACTACTCGGACTCAGCTTTCTGTGGTGAGCTTAGTGCTGCTATATACCGCATACGTTGCAGGCGAAGGCCAACAGTCAGGTTCTTCTAAACCTGGGGAATCAAGCTCTCGCTCCCCAAACAGATGTCACGACCCGCGTCACCCTGAGAAGTCATTTTACGTCTAAGATTCATTGTGTACATGCTTCAAGCGACTTGGTACTCAGAGGTGGGGTGGGAGACTATATTCCAAGACATCGACTGAGTTGGTCAGTTAAGCTGCCAGTTTTCTATCCAACTGGAATAAAATAGGTGTGCTACACAAGGCTACTTGACTACATTGCGCAGGTTCATTCAGAATTACTGCTTACTTTTCATGTTGTAAATCCAAGCCATTCAAAGTGACGAGGTAAACACCTCTGGCTTGAACTTATGAACTTCATCAACATGAGTGATTGAGCTCATCTGAACAATTATACCATCTATTGCCGCTGGATTGCAATTTTTACCCTCCATGAAAGCATGATTGGTAGTCAAAGGGAGTACATTCTGCTCCCTTACAGTTGGAAACACATCGGCATCCATCGTAATCGCAGGATCCCGGATGTTACCAAGAACTGTGTGTCGGTAGACATAGCATGCCATGATATTGGTAAGCATCATGTTTGGAACTGTAAAGACAGACTGATATGCTGGATTGACCGGAGAACAACCTAAAGCAATTGTGACAAGATTTGACAAAACCGTTACCCTAATCGATCCCAACTTAATACAATGTTAATCATAGAAGTAGGGTGAAGGAAACCACACACAGGTAGTATTTCTGGCCATCACGAAGCATTGCTCTTGAGAATGCTGGTAAATTAGTCCCTAAAATGCGGTGTCGGAAGCCATGGTTGTCGGAAAAGCCATAGGACATCAGCTTGTATGAAATTGCAAGGAAAATCACTGTGTCATAGACCGTAGGGACAATGACTGCTGCCTTAGCGAAGTCTTCAGTTGCAACGGTCACACAATATGGAGTGTCCTCTATGTTAATTGAGTCTGAGACTGTGCCGAAGGGAACAGTGATACATGCTGCAAGCACTGATAGCCACAAAAAGGCGAAAATGGCCACGATGTACAGGCGGTTCATGTAGACAGCGCGGGCTCTGAGGAAGAAGAGAAAGCAGGATCCCGCGATTCCAACGGGAAAGAAACAATCGACAGCGATATCTCCTAACTTGCAGTTGCCCACAGGGTAAGCTATCGATGCAACATTCAAAGACGTGGCCATGCAAGCAGTCACGACGCCACTCACTGGCGTAAACCGTCCGGCCAATTACA
The DNA here is from genome assembly GCA_000827265.1 of Collybiopsis luxurians FD-317 M1. Lineage (NCBI taxonomy): Eukaryota > Fungi > Basidiomycota > Agaricomycetes > Agaricales > Omphalotaceae > Collybiopsis > Collybiopsis luxurians. Next base: position 64,936 of record KN834821.1, on the reverse strand, counting down.
TATGTTATTGCACCAAGTCTGATATGGTTTTGTGCATTTATGCACTTTACAGTCTAGTGGGGAGACGTACCTGGATAATGTATATGCGGCGAGGGCATATCTGTTCTTGGCAAGGCGGAACAGGTTCCAGTCAGCAGTCAGGTTGGACAGGATATCCCAGACAAAAATCTAAAGATCCCAATATGAGTGTATGTTATTACCTGGTCTAGCTAAATTTACCCCCGATGCTCCAGCAAATATGTAGCTCTTGATTTGCAGTTGAAAAGCGACAGAAGAAGGAAGGAGCTGGAATGGAATAGCAGGGCTGAGACCAGAGGCCGTAGAGTTCGACATGAATGTAAACCTGGTAGTGCCATTTTACATTGGCTCACTTTATATCCTGCAAACAACTTCGGCAAACTTAAACCTTACGGAAGCTCCTGATGTAAACGGGATACGACGCTCAATCACATCACAGTGGTGTTATCGTCGTAGTATAATGATCGATACTCGGAGCTCAATACAGTGCCAGTGCGTCATGAGCCTCTGGCCGGTTTCAGAAGTAGACCTCACACAGACTTTCGAATCCACCAGCATTGACCTCAGCGACGGAGCGCAGATATCGTAAACCGCACCAGTCCAAATGTGGCTTCGCACATACCTAAGCGATAGCTATGTCTACGGTTACCTTCTCCCGGCCAACAATCATTGTTAGTTAATACTTTCGTACTAACAAACTATCAGCGTTTTAGTATCGAGAGACATCTTACATATCATTATCGGTTCGACTACTTTTAAAATGTACACCACTGGTTGCTCCACACCGAGCACCGGGTATGCTGGAGTTAAATAACTGTAGCCTAATCACCTCAGCAGAGGACAATTGGCAGATAGGTATCAGATACTTATCCATTGCTTCGTGATCCTCGGGGAGATGTAGTCGAAAACAGTATCTTCCATATCCTGATACAGAATACTCCAAGCTCATACTGAATGGTTGAGCTCGAATGGAGTTTTGTTATGTTGTTCAAACACATAGGAGAGACGTACACCTCAGGTATGAAGAGAGACACGTCTGATTTCCAGTGGATTGAGGAAATACTGACGTATCAGTATGTACGTACATTCGCACTTACATATATGTATCCGACTAAGAATTTTTGTCCGTATGTCAACCAGTGCAGCAGACGCGCGAGCTTACTAACAACGAAAGAAACATCGGTCAATCATTGGTTGACTTCCCGTGACACGAGGCTGATGCTGATAGCGAGTTTCCTTTTACTGGCGGCCTTGAGTCAAAGAATAAGGTTGTCCGTGACAGATCATTAAACATACAGCTATTGGTACCATTGCAGGAAATGACATAGTTAGCAGCGTTGATGCGCATATACAGTACGAAGCACGGGATGCCGTAGAGCATGTAGGAGATCAGCGATTATCCAAAATTACTATAATACATGACAAAGACTAATCATTAACCAGTGTGCTTTCTAGCGAGCTGGACTTTCGTTCTGGAATTCACGAGGAGCATCGGACTTGTTCTGGGGAATGTCTCGCTTGTCAGGCTCTTGGCTGGGTGCCGCAGTGTCGGTAGTCTTTGTATCCACCTTTGTCTGCTTGTCGTCCTTCACTGGTGTTGCACTCTCTTCCTCTTTTTTCTCTTGAGGCGCTTCATCTCCCTCCCGTTTCGACACTTGTGAACTGTCCTTCTGAGCAGTACCATCCTCACCATTTTTCTTCGTATCGCCACCCGGAGCTAGATGATACGAGTCCTGGCTATGTTCACTGCTCTCATGTACAAGAGTCATCCGCTGTAGCTCGGCCAAGAAGTTCTCGAGCTTCTCGTTCTTGCTGCTTCTCTGTAATTATCCGTGAGTACCCGGAATGACTCTTTCAATTGAATGCAGATCATACCTTTCGCCTACCGATATTATCCAGCCATGTGAACTTGTTCAGGATCATATATATCATGGTGATTACCACGATTACACCGAAAGAGTACAGCCAAACGCGAACAACTGTGACGATATCTGTCCACCTGTAAAGTAGTGAAGTAGTGAATATCAAAATCAGCCGGGCTCGCAAAAGTAAGAGGACGAACCCTCCGTGAGGTGCAGCTCCAGAGATCCAGCCAAAGAGGGCAAAAATGGTGGCGATGACATCCACCCCAAGAACCGCCGCTACTAGCTGAAGTGAAGGCCACTCAAAGCCACCTTTGAAGCCAAAGTATTGAGAATATGACATGAAAAGCTTCAACGAAGATGATTACCTGAATCAGGACCTTGCGCTAGCCTCGTAATGAAGATTATCCATGACTCCGTTAACGCGACTTGTAAAAACAAGATCTCTTGCACACTGTCGCAGGTCTCAGTACCGTCTTGATTTCTTTAAATCTGGACTGACCTTCCGAAATTCTGAACGATACCACCGTTCTGACCATGCTCTAGAAATAACGTACCCCGGACAATCCAAGTCCCTGCTGCGAGTAACAGGCCCATAATAGTAGAAATGATCCAGACTTTGGGGATTTGCCAGTCCACCGGCTTTCTCGCATACGGAGCGTTGTCATATGCGATTGCAATAGTCGCAACACTGAAATAATAGTTAAAAGAGACAATTACTCATCAACGAAACAGGCTTACTCGGCAAAGATTGCAAGAAAAACAATGAGGTCTACTCGTATGGTTTCGTTCAATATCAACATCGACAACATCTGCCATTCATTATAGTTATACTTGCAAAGGACGGTTGCTGCATATTGCTCACCAGATAAACCTCGAGGTGAATACAAAGCGCTATACGATAGACTATATATGCCTTCATTCCTACAACCGGGTCAGAAATATGCTCGCAATTCAAGTTCAATAGGAAAGCCTACGATGGAAAATTTGGCGAGCTACTTTGATACTGGTTATGATTGAACTCAGACCCCTAACAAGCTTAGGTGAACAAGGGTAAAACACCCGGGATGAAACTACCATACTCATCGAGAAAGACAACATCTGCAGCTGACCGTGCTGCATCAGAGGCGCCTTCGACAGCAATACCTAATGAGAGTTTGAACATCTTTCAGGAAAAAGATTTGCGCTGTTTTCGCTTACCACAATCAGCTTTCTTTAACGACGGAGCGTCATCTTGATTTATTTGAATCCGTTAAACACACGCTGTTAAGTGCCGATTCGTTTTACTTACTAACTCCCTGCAGGTAAAATCTCTTTCAGCCCCGGAATCAACAGGTGAAACAGGATCATACATACATCGCCAGTCATAGCCGTTAAATGACTCCGCTTCTGTAGAATATCTACGACCTGCAAGGACATCACATTTATATGGGTATTCGGCCCTCAAAGCGAGACAAATACCTTATACTTGTGCTCAGGGAAGACCTCAGCGAATCCATCGGCAGCCTCCACAAAGTCGTTGACCTCCGTACCGGTCATCCCACTATTCATCAATCGCTCGCTATCAAAAACGCTAGTTCCCAACGACAGCGATTTACACGTCTCCCGTGCAATGGCCACTGCATCGCCTGTTAACATCTTGACATGTACACCGAGACTGACGGCTTCAGCAATTGTCTGGTTTAGATGAGTGACTGTTTTTAACAAGATAGCTTAATATCACTTACTGCGGCAGTATCAGCACGAGGAGGGTCAGACATCGACAGGATGCCGAGCAACTGCCAATCCTTTCCTTCCTCTTTGCAAGCCACACCAAGACTTCGAAAACCTCGCTGGGCGAATACTCCTGCTGTATCACGATAATGGCTCACGACCTGAGGATCAAATTTAGACAATTTGAGGATCCTTTTGAATAAAGGCTCAGCGAAGTGTGACTATTGTATCGGTATCATATTCCACTTACGCATTCGGTGCACCTTTAGCACATGTATACTTTTTCCCATCGTTTTCCACTTCAGCTGTGATTCGCTTCGAAACGGGATCGAAGGGCGTGAACTTGTGTGTTTTCCATCCACGACGAAGTATCTCTTGAGCCTTTGGATAATCCTACGATCGATATTTAAATTTTATTGCGAGAGTCTTATGAAGCGCGTAAACTAATTCTTACCTTCAAGGCCAAAACGGTGACTTTATCGATTGGATCGAGACTTTTGACATTGTGCGAAGAAGCTAATACTGCAACCTTAATCGGATCGACGTGAGCAACGAAAATACGGCACAGTGAAACTAAATGATCAACCTACAGCCATGAACCAAGCCGGATCGACGCCCGATGAGATGTACGGTTCGTTTAAAGACAGCTTGTTGGCAGTCAAAGTGCCGGTCTTGTCTGAACACAAAATGTCTACGCCTAGTGAGTAGTGAGATGTGAGTCGAATCTAGTCTCTGATATGCAGGGACAGCTAGTCACCTGCGAGTGATTCAATAGCAGTTAGCTTCTGTACGATTGCCTTCCGACGAGCAAGGTATGCGGCGCCAACAGCCTAAAAGAGTCTCTCAGATGACATAAATTATAGCAAAAACTATATTACCATAGTGGTCGTCGTAACGCATGGTAAACCAACAGGAACCTAGCCGAATATGAGTGAGTTGGGGCTCGAAAGACAGCGAGAATTTTGGATTTTCACGTACGCCGATAATCTAAAAAAATGTTTAAAACGTTTGTCATCGTCGGAAAGAAAAGGGAAGGACAAACCAAAAAGATCAAAGCATAGACGAGAAGACTGTTCTCAGATGGTGTGGCAATCCCTATACCTCTGAAATGCGTTCAGCATTATTGTCGGTCGGAAAAAAAGACGAAGGTGATCACCTGAAGAATCCCCCGATCCAGACGATAAAAATAAAAAGAATGACAAGGATGAGAAGCACCGTGCCAATTCCATCCAGTACGATTTGGAAATGACCTCGTTCATTGGAGTCTAGGTGAGAAATCGAGCTGGGTCAGCACGGTGAGAATGCAAAAAGTGACCAACTATACTAACTTTGCACGAGACTGGCTGTCTTTCCGACAAAAGATTGCTTAGCTGAGGCGCTGACTACAGCATATACTTTGCCTCGCTTGACACCGCAAGTGTAGTACGCAATTTCACCAAGGAACTTGTCTACCGCGAGCGACTCGCCGGTAATGGCACTCTGATCTACCGAACAAATGGAAGGACCCTTGTTTTTCTCTTTCTCATCCTCGTCGTCGGACTCGGTGTCCCGTTTCTCGCTGTTCTCCTGAGTACTTCGAGACTAAGAAATATAAGTAATTGCGGCAAGATTCAGAAATAGGGATCTACCACCTTAGATCCATCTTTATCGTTGTAGTCTGCCAGGATCTGAATGCAGTCAGGTTTATGAACGAAACTGTCCACAGCACACTTACCTTGGCATCAGCAGGAATTGTCTTCCCTTCTTCCAAAACGACCTACGCTACGGTCAAGCCAACTCCACATCAGAAGCAATACGACGTACTATATCGCCTGGGACAAGATCCTTGGCCTCAATTTCTCGTTCACTACCGTTACGAATTACTTGAGCCTTCATCGCAATGCCAGCTTTGAGCTGAGCGACAATATCTCCCGCTTGCCTGGACAAGTGAATTGCGATCTTTATTTTTGATCTGAGAAGTCGCGAGATACCCACTTTTCCTGGTACCACCCCACTCCAGCATTAAGGAATAGAATACCAATCTGAACAATAGTTGGAATGGATTAGACGGAGAGAGTCCCACTTGAAGCTTACGATTACGCCAAAATCAATCCAATCTCTTAGACCGGCGGCGAGAATGACGGCGATTTCCATGACATATAAGATGGGTCCCCGAAAATACGATATGAACTTGAGGACTTGATTCTCCTTCTGGCTATGGCATAATTAGGCAAGGTCGATGGCCGCCATTGAGTTGAGATACCTCTCTAGTTCGTTATATCCAAAATCTTTGCGCCGCTTCTCAACCTCGTCATCCGACAGACCTTTTGTCATGTCCGTATTGAGCCAATTCGAGGGTACCTTGTAGGAGAGTGTCAGGTTCATGCTATAGTTTCCAAGTACGATGCGTACATTCTTTTCCTTCTCGCTCGACTTTCGAACCTTCTTCCAGGGTGCATACCAAAGTCGTTTAACCTCCCCCTCGTCTTCTTCATCTTCATCCTCGCCTCTAGCCTGCTTGCCGGCCTCGATTTCCACGTATTTCAGAAGTACCTCATATTCGTCTCCCTGAAGATCTGGAGAAACTGAGTAAGTTCGAGATACTAGCCATGAACATGAAATGAACTGTTCACCTATAGAGCTGTTGTCGGAACGATGGCCGTTGGCTTCACGTTCTGGATCGCCTTTCTCGATATCGCTACTATTGGCATGTTTACGGTGTCTGAGAGCCATTGGGGAATCTCCTATGCCTCCAAGTCTAATATATGGAGTTCCGAAATCTTCAACGTCATTTGTGACATAGAGTATGCCAATTTCCAGAAATAGAACAACTCGAGGTATGTAAAGAATAGGCTAGGGCGGCACGCCGTGAGTTCTGCAGCGTCACCGCTGCATCACTGGCAAGTTTGCCATCCAGCCTGCCGACAAGAGGCGACGCGGCTTTCGACAGAATGTACGCTGGATTTTCATGTCTGTTCTTATCTGATTACTGTATCCATAGTTAGCTGAGAGTGTACCAAGGAGTGGAATTAATCACTCACCTGTATATATTCACCGCAAGCATGGCCAGAATCTACGCAAGCAGGTGTAGCCATTAATAGCATTAGCGATTAGTCCTTGCCTGCCATACATCATACTGGCTGTCAGGGATAGCCAGTGTTGTATAGATCCATAGTCGAGCACTGGACGCAGCCTAGTGATTACGATGTGAGCAAAACAAAGAGGGTGTAAAAAGAGTGGTCATAATGGCGCTGAAAAATGTGAAGGACGAAGTCAACGTACGAGACGGTGAGCGTCCGAACACAGGCCGGACACGACAATTCCGGCCCGGGGTTGGTCCGGGGGTGTGCGAATCTGTTCAGTGACGCCAGCTCTGACAAATTAACAATAGCACAGTCGCACTTTTGTAGTGACTAGACCGGTCGCTACCAAGATGGGTGAATCGGTCGGGGAGAACATGAGCAGGGATCTAAAGAACCCGTTACCGAACTTCAACATACAATGCCGCGGGCAAGCGGCAGCCATACGTAGGTTTCCGTGGTTTGATAGGTCTCACAGCTCTAGTACAAAATTCACTTTTCAGAAGATCTTTCTTACTCTAAGGATCATTATCCTAGGAGTCATAATTCGAGAACCTTTGCCAATTGGTCATCATTGCTATCCTTAGAGTCAGAAGGAATCCTACGCTTCTTTACGGGAGCGTCAGGAAGCTGGTGCTCATAATCAGTATATAGATCAATGGAATCTTGAGTTACTTTATTTCCATGTTTCCGAATCGTCTTCTTGCAGCCTTCAGTAATATACTCCATCCATTTTACCAGCACGGCGTTAGGACTCCCCGTGCTGACCCGATGCTTTATCAGGTAACCTTCCAAAAGGTCGGCAACAGCACCTATACTGTATTTTCCACGTTCCTCGATATCAATAATCCCATCACCTGTGGTTCGTGTTCTCCGTGCTTCATAGTCTTGTTGATGGCCCCAACTTCATCCTCAATTTTTTGGAGAAAAGCAGGATCAGGCCGGAACACTGCAAAGGGATATTTCGGGATTTCTCCCCGCTCCGGAGTCGGAAATTCTTTTGGGAGGCTGTCGAGGAGAGTCCTGAGCCAGTGGAGTTTTTGCCCAGTTTAGGCAGGAGCGGACTATTTATCGCGGAAGTTAGGGTGAAAAATTTGTCAGCAACATCTGAGGATTTAAACATTGATTGACATCGTACTTTACAGGTCTATGTGAATCGCATGTTATTAACATGTTAACGAATTTTGAATATTAGCCCTATCTTAGGCAAGCCATACATAGGTTTCCATCGTTCGATAGATCTCACAGCTCTAGTACAAAATTTACTTTTCAGAAGATCTTTCAGACTCTAAGGATCATTACCCTGAGAGTCATAATTCGAGAACCGTGATCCTCCGCGCTTCCTGTCTGCTGCAAGTTTCAGATTCGAGCATCGGATGTGGGTCACCGTGAGTCGCAGATTCAAGTTGCAACGCTTGATATGCCCACAATGCACATTCATTCGGACACTCATGAGTAGACAAACTACGTACTCTCTATCTCTCAAAAGTGCTTATGCAGCACTCCGCTCAGCTCGTACAGTCTCGAGTAAGATCGTGATCTTTCCGCTAAAGTAGCATCCTTCACCGAATGAGTGCTCCTCCTCCGCTCAAGGCTGTGGTGGTGGCTTGATAGTGGATTACCCGCTGAGTCAAGCGAAGATTCAGACTTGTATTCCTTAGCATTTCTGTCCAGGGACCAGCCGCATAATAAACTTCTCTCCTTCCTCGATTACGGATCGGAGGTTTGGCCGAGAAAGGGGAAGGAGCTTGATATTTCAACTTACTGGCAGCGTTGGCCGTCAGGCTCGGTATTAGGAACAATTCCTACATGATTAATCCGACAATTGAAGTCAAAGACAATCATAGTCTTGAGCGCATTCCGGAGAAGAACTGAGACATGTAGCAAGTTCGACAAACACAGAATCTTCAATCCGATATGACCCGATCTTGATTTGGAAATGAAAATGAAAGTGGGTGAGGAGCTGAGAAGAACGTTGTCTGCAAATCAAAGAATCTATAAACCAAATTGCTCTACTTTACCACATTGTTGACAATGATTTTCGGCGCTTCCATTCTTCTATATCAAGAGCAAGTAGCAACATAACAAGAATGCATCTATTAGCCTTCTCGATTAGCTTGCACTGCCGCTATGACGTTCTTCTGCGCTCTCGAAGGCCAAAATTTGAATTGCAGTTGAATTGCAGGAAATTCATGCTGTGCTCCAAAAGGAAGCCAAGACTTGCATTCAGAAACCTCTTTTTTGCGACCGGTCCTAAACATGTATAAAACCTAGGTGCCAACCTTTGGTCAACGGCAACGCAATGAGTCTTCGGATGCTTCTTTCACTCTTCACCCGCGAAAGCGGCCCAACAAGCAGTCTTCCTTCTCTACTTGAATTTTCCATTGACCCGATCACTGGCTTTATACCGCCAGAACCTCTTCCACGTCTTTCCAGGGAATTCAAACTGTGGGAAGACGTTTTGACAGAAGCTCCCAAAGTCTTGAAACTGGGAGAGGATGTTTCCGATGAAGCATTAGCCTTGAAAGATAAAGGTGAAGCATGGAGAACCCATATACAAACAGTCAGTATATGCATTCAATCACGTACTTATGAACTGAAATGATTTTCAGATGCCCATTCTTGGAATACGGAGCTTGAAAACCCACCTGCGTGTTCTCCAACGAGCTCATGTCGTTTTGGTGTGGCTTGTCCAATATTATATACATTCTCTCCCTCCGAGCGCGGAGGCGAAGCGGGTTCCTGCACCTTTGGCTGTTCCCCTCGTCGAGGTGTCACATGTGCTTGGTATTGCACCCGTTATTACATATTCAGATACTGTTATCTGGAATTGGGAGTTGATATACCCAGAAAATCCAGTTACAACAGACAATATGACTGTTATCCATACCTTTTCTGGCCGCGAAGACGAGCAACACTTTTATCTGGTTCAAGCTGCAATAGAGTTGCACGGAGTACAGCTACTCCACATCATCGAGGAATACAACCGAATCTCGAGTTTAGATCAACTTACAATGGCAAAGATTACAGGTTATCTGGCCGAGGTGACAATAATTATTGAAGAGATTAGCGACCTTATACAGTCGATACCAACTGGGTGCGATCCTCGTGTCTTCTATTCGGAAATGCGACCATGGTTTAATGGCAGCAATGCCAAAGGCTCTAGTGATCCTGGATGGATTTATGAGGGTGTAGATCCTGAGGCACCCGAGTTGAAATATCTCAGTGGTCCTTCCGGTGGACAGAGTACATTAATGCATGCACTCGACCTCTTCCTAGAGATTGATCATACAATCACCGGAGACTCCTCGATCAATGCAGATAACAAGCAGGTAGCCTGTGGATTCATGGAACGGATGCGATTCTACATGCTCGGGAAACACCGTGCATATCTGGAGCATCTGCAAAAATTGCCACAGTCCGTTCGACAGCGGGCAAAGGATACACCAATTCTTCAGAAACCTTACAATGATGCAGTCGCAGCCTTAAAGAAGCTGCGAAGGCTCCATATGCGAACTGCGGTTTTGTATATCGTGGACATGGCCCGAGCAACCTCTTCCCAGTCCAGTCATTCAGTGACCAAAAAACAAAATGATCCTGCGCTTGAAGGTGCTACTCGGAGAGATGACCATGAAAGAATGGAGCTAGTTCGGGGTTCTGGGGGAAGTAATTTGACACTATTGTTAAGGGCAGGAATTGACGCCACTGCTCGAGCGACAATGAGAGACACACAGAAGGAGAACCTATGTAGCACCAGAGCTTAGATTGCATGTAATTTACATGAGGTCTCTATAGAAAAAAAAGTCACCATGTGTAAAACAGTTATCGACCGACGATTTATGGGCGTTCACGTCAGAGTTCGGTGCCGAACGATCCGCCAGGACCTGAGCGACAGACTGCCATTTGATTGCCGAAAGCCCCTTGCCACCACACCCTCTCTACGTTTGCTTCAATGCTACAGCTTTGAGAGATGGAGCGTCCTTTCGAAGACATTAGATCTATATTGAGATTAGGGACTGCTACCAGTGGCCGTGGATCGCGTCTAGACTCGCGGATCGAGGCAATGCCAAATCACAAGCAAAGCACCTGTTGAAGAATCGAACGAGTTGTTATTTACATATGCCCTTGAATTTAAAGTAAATATGGCGCCACTTCCTTTTTTTTTTTGTTGCTTAAAGGAAAACAAAACCGCGCATCAGAAAACTTGAGCACGAGCTCGAAATCAATATGGACGCTCTACTCGAAATTGCAGACACTTATGTGCTGGATACGATTTACAATCAACTCGCTCTCCTCATCGCTCCAGTTGCTCTTCCACAAGACGACTCTAGTCTTTCGAACGTGACCGCTGCTACGAATTCCTTGTTTTCCACTGGTGCCTGGCAGACTCGCTCGTATATCCCTCGCCAGATCCTCTCCCTCTCTATCTTGATGCTTCTTGGAGCCCACATCCTTTACTTCCTCTTTGCATCCTTCTCCTATTACTTCATTTTCAGCCACAAAATGATGCATCACCCCCGCTTCCTCCCAAATCAAATCTCACTTGAAATTAAAACTAGCTTGAAAGCGTTCCCCTTGATGATGCTACTCACCTTACCTTGGTTCTTGGCTGAGGTCCGAGGTTGGTCAAAGCTGTACAACAACGTCAGTGATCATTGGGGTGGGTGGTGGTACCTCGTAGGGAGTGTGGCTGCGTTTCTGTTATTCACAGATTATTGCATTTATTGGATACATCGATGGCTACATCACCCGCTCCTTTACAAACCTCTGCATAAACTTCATCACAGGTGGATCAGTAAGTATAAATATCTGTTGCCTTTTACCGCAGTCGATCTTATACAATACTCGCTTTCCTTTACAGTCCCAACCCCATTTGCATCATACGCCTTCCATCCTGTAGACGGCTATCTACAGTCTGTCCCGTACCACCTCTTCGTCTTCCTCGTCCCAATGCATCGATATCTCTATCTCGGCCTTTTCTTCGCAGTCAACTTTTGGACCATCTTGGTACGTCGCTCTGTTCACTACTTCCACTACCCTTCAATGAGCTTCTAATGACATCTTCCTAGATCCACGACTCCGATATGATCACTGGTCACCCCCTCGAGAACATCATTAACGGGCCGGCACACCATACATTACATCACATTTACTTTACAGTCAACTACGGGCAATACTTTACATGGGCTGATCGCGCAGGGCAGTCGTACCGTCACCCCGACACATCGCTTGATCCATTGTTGGAAGTCAAAATGCACAGTGAGTCGTTGAAGGAGGGAAAAGCAAAACCAGAATAGGTGATTTCCGAAGGCGCAAGAGTATTTGCAATTTGCCAAAGTCCCTTTCTCCGCTTTGACAATAGATAGATACATCATAAACTTGGATGTAATAATTGCAAGCTCAGAAATGAAAGGGCTGGTAGCGTGAGTTTAATCTTATTACTGGAGGGTCGTATAAACCCAAAAGAAATTATTTGTGATCCGTATACCCAGTCAAAATGGCAGAACAACAACTTGAATCATAAGATTGACCACGAACGCGAACCACCGCCGTATGGCACTGGCTCAGCTTTTTCTTAATACCACTAGCGGTCACAGTTGGATGATAAAGCAATGCTCATACCACACTGAGACGCCTCAATTAGAGCGCCAAGACAATTCAAAAAAGGTTCCCATCCTGACTATACTTTGCATACCAACACCGAATCATATTGTATGATAACGCTTTCAAATTAATTACCGAGCGAACGTTTTTCATTTAAATATCCTACAATGGTTCCTGGCTGGTTCCTACACGCATTGGAAAACAGTTGCTAGCGTCTGGGAACATAAATAAGTATTTATACTTCGTAATGATCTTCCTCGGGATCCACTCTAGTCTGGGTGATTTGAAAGGTTTCAATAAGAGGGGAGCTATCTTGACTTAACAACATGGTTACTGCAGCAGGATAGCATGACTGTGGAAATTATTCATTTATATATAAGCTTAGAGAAAACTTGACTAGTAGATAAACTTACAGTAGCAGTATAAGTTATTCCTGTGGCGACATGGAAAACTTTTGTGACGACTATGACTGAGTCCATTATAACGAGGACCACAAAAACAACTTGAATCGCGCAGAATATGGCCCCAGACTCAATGAGCAGAAGTAGAAGGTTTTCAGCTTTACTTTTTGTGTGAACTGTAGCTTGTGCCATAAACTGGCGGTGAGTCCTAGTGCGTTCCTATTGTAAGAATCTCGCTGCCACATTGGAAAGTTGGGTTACTTGCCATGCCATCCAGGCAATCAAACCTGTCGCTAGCATGTTTACAACAAGAGAAAGCACACTTGATAGCCAGTCCAAAACACTAGATGTAAATGCTTCTGATAGGATCTGAGTGTCAATCCAGATGCAATCTGCTATATTGACTCCTAAGTAGTGTCGCTCAGTAAATGTGTCCTTTTAATACGCTGATCACTAACCAACATTGGCTACCATAAGAAATGCGAGGGTAAACTTGGGAAGCCTAGAGTTCTGGAAGAGAATCCATGCCCTCCATACCACAAGCGCATCATTCAAGAGCACCTAATCACGAATGAGGCTATCATAACCAAACCAGAAATCAATAACGAACTTACAATAATTGTTCCTGGCCATGATTGCATGTACTGCAATGGTAACGCCTTTTTATCAGATATCACGACTTCAGTTTCAAAACCGTCTGATCCTCCGATCACTTCAATTAGGGTATACTTGGTGGATATGAAGTCGACCACCGTGCCGCAAAGCGTTTGCCAGGTAAAGCAGAAATACATTATGATCAAGCAAGTAAAGAGTGCGATTCGTGAGCGAGTCCACGATTTAGTCCTGTGAAATCAACAGACAATTGATTAGAAAATTAAACAGTTATTTCCGGAATTGCACACATCAGAATTTGTATAGCAATTAACGTTCCCAGAACAAATATGCCTGGAAGAACTATAGTATGAAAATATAATAGCCGAGCGTTACGAAAAGGAACCTACCGTAACCAGCCACTGCCACCACTGCATTGATAGTATTGTAGTAAGTGAGGGAGCCAAAGTCAGCAAGTATGTGTTGGTCTTCTGGCGTCATGGTGGAAGTAATAGAAATAGTGTGAGTGAGGACCCTTTACCAACTTTCCTTTTATACGATCATCCCAAGGAAGTGGAAGCCTTTTCGAACCGCCTCAGTTATCTATGATGATCATCCCCATGAGAAAAAGTTCCCATACCCATGAGTTCCTATCTTCAATTCGGTAAAAAGTAGGCACAATCATAGAATAGCGTATCAAGTCCAAAATGAATGATGAATTATGTTCAGGTCGAGCAAACTTGAAAGAGATCGACTCAGCAGAGTCAAGCAAGGAGGGTTTTTCACTAACCAGACTTATCTGGAACTTTTTCCAGTCATATCATTACGTTCAGTTGAATCAGGACTTCATTTTTCAATAGCAGTTTTCCTTATTTCAGCAATTATTGACTTTTTAAAAATCCCGACAGGAACTGCCTGCTGATCGACTCCATCATAACTCTATCTTTTTGCCCCTCATCTGCCAAAGACACTGACTGACAGAACAGCTGGGATGAAGGTCACTGGAATAGAGAGGTGTTAAACGGAGAGGTATAATACTTAAATGAAGTCCACCACCTCGCATGCCCAGAAAGCTAATCCGTTTCTCAATACACACTTGCTTTTACTACAGCCACTGAGAATGAAATGATGGATGCAGAACTTCTCTTAAGAAAGATCACGAATCATTCTCTTAGTCCTTGAAGTATACCTAGTGTCAATCTGTCACCTCATAAAAGCGAGGTTCACTGATAGCAAGATGTTTCAGGTTCATCATGGTACACGTACCAGGATCGTGTGTATATGCTGTTCTATGGCATGGGCGAACAAAGCTGTAGGGCACTAACTAGCAAACAAGTCGGGTAATTCGAGCCTCGGCTTGCGAGTCCACGGAGCTAGACATAAAAATAAACCTGTTCATGCGCGTTATATTAAGGCTCCTCAGCGTACTAACTGATTTACTAACGACTTAATTAAGAGCTACTTCTCCGAAATAATCATACTTGCACACGGAGAAGTTAGCTTACTTCTACGCGTCGTTATTAACATTCAATTACGAGGAAAAAACTCTGAAGTTCATTCACTCTTCTCTTATCTGGTCTTCCCTTCGCGAATGGGCATGTTTACGCGAACCATGTTCATACCACCCTCCCCAATCTCAATCATAATGAACATCGGTGACGAAGTAAACTTCAAAGCACCATGCTTGGTACATTTTGGCCCTTAGCCTCTTCGCTGCCCTTCAGGAATACTGAATATGTTGAGTTAACATTCAACCAATTGTAGTAGATCCAACCTCAGTCTTCGTTCTTTTGAACCTTCTCCCATACATGACCTTCCCACAATCCATTCGCATTTCGCGCCAATCCTTCCTCCTCCCTTCCAGCCAAACGATTCCATCCTAGGCTCGCCCCTCCCTCTTCGGCTTCTGACTGTAAAAAAGTCCTGAAATGGCGTTCGTCTTCATTCTTTCCTGGAACCAATTCGCCTTTTGGTAAAGAGACAATGGGTTTGTCGAATATGCGTGCGAGGTCGAGGAACGTTAGACGGTCACCTTCTATGCGTAGTGATTGGTTCACGAGGAGCGGGGAGGAGAGGGGAAGGGTGGTCAAGACGTGTGCAGTGAAACCTGAATACGGGAGCGAAGTGAGTTTGCGAGATACAAGGAGTTGAGATAAACAAGTATATTTACCACCAATATCAGCTTGACTAGTCGTAGAGAACGGTGTTTCACCTTTCCCAATCAAATTGACACAATCATTTACATCTATCCCAACGATCCGCGGTAGATTACTGAGGAAAAATCCAGTCTGAAATATTTCAACCGTGTGCAAGATACTCAGGCCTTGGAATAAAATTCTTACATAGATCCTCGTGTAAGGCAACTGAATCGATTTGAGATACTCTTATTACGGATATTGTCAGTCGATAATCTCTTCCAAATTCAATAGAGCGCACGATACTTACCAGCAAACTCATCCTTGGCACCAAAAAGACTCTTTTCCCCTCTTTCTTTTGCACCCTCCGTAGCCGAGCCCCACTCAGATGGTACAAACAACTGAACGGTTCCGCTTGCCTTTGCTGCATCGGCTAAAGTAAATTGTGCTTTAAGGCCTCCTCTAGCCAAGGTGGATAGGACGATATCCACGTAATTAGTTTTGAATACATCGATGAGTGCCTGAACATTGTTGTAGTCTACGTGGATGATCTGTAGGGATGATGACGCCGAGAGGTCTTGAGGGAGAGGTTTAGATGATTCCGGGCGTGTTAAGATGACGACTTTGGGATTGGTGGGACTAGGAACAGCGAGAAGAGCGCGGAGAATGTGAGTCCCAATGCCCCCTAAACCGACGAGAGCGATGGTGCGAATTTCTGTGGAAGTAGAAGGCATACTTGAGGGTGATAGTAAATGTCAATTGAGGGAGAATCTGTCTTCTTTTATGGGGTTATAAATCCTGAACCGAATAAATGTAGTCTCAAACTAGTCTCTGATTCCCAGAGTCTTAGTAAGCAGAACTTCGAAGCGAATGGACGATTCGTCAGAGCTATATTTAGATACTAGAATGGCTGGGCAGTCGCTGATAAGTACGTATAGGCTTCTAAAACATCTCTTCCAACCTATGGTCGCTAAACACTCTTCCCGACATAACAAATCCGAGACATAGACCCGCATTACTGGCCAAGTACTTAGAGGTTTCAACAGCATAGGCGAGGAAGACTTAACCCAATTCTTCAATTGTATTAGGAAACGCAGAGGCCAAGAGCTGAAGCTGCAGAACTGTTAATCAATTTATTCGGAGGGAAATGGCTGACTTAACAGGACCCAGACGAAGTACAACAAACAAGCGAGTTAGTAAACATTGGTCGACGTAGTTGAGTAGGTAGGCATAATATGTACAAGATTACTCCGTATTTCCTGCGAAAGATTTCCATTTAGATTCTGTAAACTCCAACTTTCGAGAAAATTGTTGTTTGTCTTCACCGTGTTTTCACTTTGATCCCGGGTTGGTACGCATGATTTGCAAATGACATGGCGTGTTGGCCCTAAAATCTGTACTCTTGACTGGTTATTCCACTACCGTGACGCTGCATGTTTCCTAGCTTTCTATTATTGCTCCAAGTCTACTCGGAGCCCACAGCCACACGTGCCCACTACGGGTATCTGTAGTTCAGTGGAACATGTTCAGACATTATGTGCTCCTACCACTGCAGTTTGATGCCAGGAAAAATGAAAAACGAGTCGACCCTCAAACGTCTTGCCGGTACGTTCTCAGTACGCTTAATTTAACCACCCAATCCGAAGTAACATGGCATGTCTCTTTTTCGAAGAGCTCGCTCCAACTAAGTTAAGGCCGGATGCAAGAGATGCCGTCACACAATCATCGCTCCAAGAATATCGAAACTGGATACAGTCAAGATTCTGTCCAACAGAAGTTTCGCAACCTGTTACATCTTTTTAGTCCCCAATCTGCAATTTCCCAACTTGGACTCTCCCTATGGCGACCCCGCCATACCCACGCTCAGTCTATCGCGTCAGCGAGTTTTCCCATTGTTCATCTCGGATATGGTAGCCCTCGAGCATTAGTACTTACACAAGATCAGCCTTCTCCCCATCCTTAGTCGAGTTTCGTCGCTTGTACGATCCATCCTGAAATTCCCTGTCCTAGAGTCTCAACTGAAAGGACTGCTCGTGTTTATCAAGAAAGTCAATGAAAATCGGGGTGTCTCAGAGATATTACAGTAAGGGTGAAGATGGAGTGCAACGCACCAAACGCAATTCGATATCTTGAGAGTTAAGGAACGTAGGGAACGCCTCGGAAGTGTAGCTTTAGCATTTTAGGCAGATACGACTCAAACGAAGAACAGGCCCATATTCACAAACTGTGATAGCGGATGACAATGACAATGAAATGTGATACAGTGATTCCAGTCTACAAAATTTTGAGAAAATCTTGAATACGACTTCACAGGCTTTTACCAGCTCGTACAGAATTACTGATGTTACACATTAAACCTAGACAGGTTACTTGAGCTTCAGCCCTGCAGAGAGGCTAGTCAAATTCGGAGATAGAGGGGTTATCCTGAGGGCGGGGAAGGTTGAAGAACTTCCGCCATATAGACTGGTGGTAAATTTAGGTCGATCCCCAGATTCGATGAGGTATCATGCGTAGATTCTCTCCCACGAAGCACACGCTCTTGAAAAAAAAACTGGCACTGAGAAGAATAGAGAATGTGAAGTCAACTGATTTGTCGATCAACTGAATCCTGTACCGAGACGGAAAGGAGGGGAAGAAAGTCGAACCGTTAAAGTCAGACCGAAACGACCCACCACGCGTAAAATTCCCACATATGACTCAAGAAGGTTCAGTGCTGCTTTGAAGCAGCCACCGTGCCTTTATCTCTATTAGCCGTTTGCATTCTCGCGCTTGAAGAGTACAGTTCTCCAGGATCCCTATGAATTCAATATGCAAACTTCTCCTGACGCTTTCATGCTGCAAATCCTCACAACCCAAACAGTCAGGAAGCTGTTACTGATCCGCGTAATCATAAGAACATTTATTACCTTTGGGAGCATCCGAGCATAGCTAGCCCAGACAATGAGCGAATTTACGGTCCACAAGTGCTTGCCAGTAGTCATTCCGCGTGTTCATACGAAACGTTGGTTTTGAGCGGGCTTCTGAGTGTATCGACGATCAGGACATTTCAGCGAGCATCGTCGGCGGCATTTTATAATTAGAGAGAAGGATCCAAATCCTTTCGAGTTGAAGCCATACTTAGCCTTCACGACTCAATTCGCGGTATAGTTCACCTCGATACCGTGATCCAGGGGCGTTGGAGTAACACGGACTCGATGCGCACTTGTCTGAAGGCCAGAGGGTACAGTAAGGAAACACATTAAAAATGGTCGCATGAGGAAATTTGCCAAAAATGAAACAAAAACACCTCCATCGTCCTTCCAGGATTGGAGTATGAATCTTGTGTCCTGTATTAGGTTCGATTTGGATTTTGAGTTGCATCCATTGAGATAAGCACAGAGGACAGATGGCATTCCAGACGGTGATAAAATTAGGGTGCTTTTGCCTCCAGCAAGAAGGGGGAAACGGAGGAAGGAATGTTCTGGTCATGAGGTCATCGGGTCGGACTGGGTCGGACCGCTTAGCAGCGTCGACTTCGTTTCAATACGCTCTTTCATCCAGAACGGCCTGTGTGTCATCCATGATACAAAATTTGCAAGGGAATATCATAGTAGCTTCCTTAGGCTTTCGGATAGACAGAAGCTCACAACCTGCGTCATAGCTCCCCAAATCCAGAGCTCTGGCTTTCTCGTCCAATGTGTTTCTCACCGTATTAGAATCATTCTCTTGGTTAAATTCCGATCGAAGTCGAAGCAGGATCGTCTATCCCATACCCAGGCCCAAACAGGCGGATTTTTCCTAATGAAAACTGGTACCGATGAGCTCGCGGATGGATTCTTTATCCTTAGAATTCGCTTCAGTAATTAGATATCATACTTTCCCCCCCGTCTTTTTTTTTTTTTCATCAATACCTCCCGCAATGGCGCTTCTTCGTATCTATCTCCTGAATAGTCCTCGACAACAGTTTGATGCAATATCTATTCTCTGTGGGTTTCCCGACGCCACCGATACTCTAAACTTGCCATTTGCCGAGGGAAATGCCTCGAGGCTTCCCGTCAATCCTATCCAGTAAAGTGTAGCCGATTTGGATGATGGGACCAGTGTCAATAACACCCGAATGAAAAACTGGTATCTGTTTTTTTCTTGACTTGAAGGAGTAAGTATCAGTAATCGCACATTGCTCCGCCGCAATGCTGTTAATAAACAAAATCGTTACCAAAATCTTCTTGCGGCAGTCTTCGTGAAACATCACTCCGTCCCGAAGTCATCGCTATTCTCGAAGCAATCCTTGCTGAAATCAGTTGACAAGCAGTGGAAACTCAGTAGCTCGAGGGCTGTCGAGGGGTAATATTCTTCCGAATGGATTCTTCCTTTCGTTACTCAATCGCCAAGCGATGTTGAAGTCGTTGACACTCGATTGGCAGTCGAGATCATTTTGATCACTGAACGAAGTTGCACTTCTTTGCGATATTAAAGTAATTTATGCTTTACTCGCTTCCCCCTTTATCCATTGTCATTCGCATAGCTTCTTGGGCAGGCGACGTGCAGGTAAGTAGAGGAACCCGCGCGTAGTAAATGCATGAACTCCGATATTTAATTTCGCCACAAGCATTCAAACTAGACACAAAGTGTTCGACACCTCGTTAAACTATCACTTGTACAGTGGCCATCATTCTTAGTATGCTCCCCTTTTGCTTCTCTATAACATTCTGTTAAATCTGAATGTTGCGTTTGCCTAGCAAAAGAAGGAAACAGTAAGTCATCGTTCCCATCTGAATCCCGATACCTCCACTACGGTCCTATCTTCACAATCGCTCCCGCAATGTGCCATCTAAGTACCTTCTTTATAATCTCGGTATATATTTGGGGGAGGCGCAGTAACATCGAAGCGAGCCTTTCTCTTTCAGAACGGAAATAATGGTTTGATCCACTGCATTTTGATGTTTTCTTTCAAATCCCCGCTCATCACTCTTGTCTTTCCGTACCGTCTAAGTGTAATTCAATACATCTACTTTGTTCTCGGTCGGTTGTCACTAATAATTCACTTTCCGCCGTGCTACATAATATCTTCTCTCTATACAGCAATTACTACCGGTCTACCGTTGAATGCACGCACAGCGAGGCAATACTCATATTGAGCTACGATCCTTATTCTCCCGCTCTATTCCCTTCTCGGGAGAACCTTCGAAGACACGAGGCTAATCGGGAGAGGCTTCGTTCACTCCCAGCTTAATTGGTTTATAGCACATTCGGGACAAATGCCGTTGAGGAATGTGGGTCAACTGGGTAACGGTGCTCATCCGCATATTTGATGTATATGTCAGGACTTATGCAAAGGAAAAGGATTTGTATCAGCTCGCCGCTACCTCATGACTGGCCATTTTGGGTAGGTTCCCGCTGCCTCACGGATAGCTGTACCTATCATAATTCGAGCGGAGATAGCACACTGTGCTAAATGTGTGGCTGGATTATTAGGTCAAGATCTTAAGGTTAGGTAGCATATCGTAGATATTCATCCAATCTCATCCGTCACCAATTTTATGAAAGTCAAATCCCCCGAAATACTGTTCATAACTCAGCTGGTGCGGTTTCACCGTCGGCAAATTCGGTTCTCGCAAAATACTTCTGACGTCGAACCAGGTCGCATATGAGCTATAAATCTCTACTTGCAGGTTACTTACACCTCCCAATATCAGCCTAGTATTCGAGGTTCACCTGCATCAAACTTCCTTTCAAGTGCACTTATCGTGCAGATCTGTGAGGCTTGCGGCTCCGAACTGAGCTTCTAATACCACTTACACCAGGGTGTATGCGATCTGCCCATCAATGGGGTCTTTCTGCGCCTCATCTTGTTCTCTTTTCGTATACCATATTTTCCCTGCATATTTACGATGTTCTGACCTTGATATCTGCATATTTTTATCGTTTACCACTCGGAAAAGTTATTCCCCGCATTCGTGCTGCCTGTTTCTGTCAAATTTCCTCAAATTAAGGTCTTCTTTGACAAGTCAAGAGAATCACGGACTCTCCGGAAGATAATCTGCCGTTTTCGTCGCAATCTGAACTTACAATGTCTTATGATAATTATGATAACTGACCAGCGACCTAAATGCGCAGATGATTGTGGATCTCGCGCATTGTTTCCCTCAATCTTTCCGACCACATACAGATATGTCCAAGATTAGTAAATTGTTATTAACACGTATATGTGCCTTTTATCTCGCCGGTAGAAGTTGCAAACTTCAATTTGATCTATTTACTTAGTACGTCCTGAATTTGTCTCATATCTCACGCCTGCAGGGAGTTTTGCTTACTTGAGCCGGTGATCCAAATTAGATTATACGGATTTGCGCATCTGAATACAGTATTCAAATCAGGCAGGACTTTTGCTGAATGTCTCGTGATTCTCTGCTTAGTTTTTTTTACGCATGTACCTAAGAAGGTCTTGAGATAGTGGTTTTTCCAACTGTCAAATGCATCATTTGCACCGTGTCCATCCACTGTCGTCCCAGTTCGGTCCCGCTTCCAGCTCGCGGCTGTTGCGGTCCGTCCCCTGCCTTCTCCCGCTATTCCTTACAGTAAGCTATCTATCACAATGAGATCCAGAATGTTGGCTTGAGCTACCTTTTGCTTTCGGCGGAAGTATGCTCTAGGCATCTGAAAAAACCACAAGGAGATAAGGCACGGAGTCACCAGACGTGAAAAATACTGGGGTTTGTGGGAGCTGACCATCTCATCACAGAGTACGGACCTATAGAGCAGCAATCACGGATAAAAAGCATGACAAGAGTGGGATTTGAACCCACGCGGACATTCGCCCATGAGAAAGGAAGCGCCAAAGCACTTGAGTCACACGCCTTAACCGCTCGGCCATCTTGCCTTGTATGCTTGATGCCTTGTATGCTTGGAGAGAACCCTTTTCATATTTGACTATCCAGCCAAACGTGCCTTCGACATAAGTCACCAAGCTGAACGCGCCTGACATCCACTGTCCTTTTCAAAGTATACCACTGTATACGTCAAATGAAAGCTGATCGATAATACACAACCGCAAGAGTTACAACAACTACTTACTACCTGTCTACCTTTAGGATTTCATATGATGACCTAGGTTCTGCCCAATGTATATTATAGAAAACGAAACAACCTTATTGACTACCAAAAATTTTTTGAAGGGTGCATCAGGGGGAAAATCGAGAGGCTCCGCCCAGGTCACGCTTCTGGCGCGACAGGTTTCTGCAAGTGTCGAGTATGAACTCTAAACCTGGACCACTGTCACTGTTAACCTTCGAGTCGACAGGAAGGAAGTCAATGACACACCGCTCAAGATGCACTTGCACTCACCAAGGTCATGATATATCAGCATGTGTCGCATTTCATTGCATAATCCTTTCCTCAAACACAAAGCTGCGATATCTAGTGGAAGAGGGCGGAGAAATCGTGACCTTTGTTGAAATAGAAATACCAATATTCCCTTGAGTTGCTTGCATGGTGGGTCCTGTTCAGCAGGAAAGAGGCTGATGAATATTTAGGTATGGATGTATGAGAAACCACTCCAAGCCCCGACGCGGGAGAACGTAATGCGCTAATCTCCTTGGCACAACTGAAAGGAAAAGTCCTAGGACCGATGTCGATCGCAAACAGTGATTGGTATCCGAGTTGGTTCAAGACCAATTAAGCTCAAACGGGTTGGCGAAGAGTCCGCTCGTCAAAAGACACTAGCATTTCATATAATGCATATCTCGTATCAAATCGAACTTTCTAAACCCGGATAAAATTTTCACTTTTATTCGTTCTATATCTTCGAGCTGCTGGACTTTTTGGACTCTCTGAACTCCCTTGAGTTAGATCCTGATATTGTCCAGCTGTGCTTCTAGGCACTCGGGATTTTCCTGGGCTCTTCGGAGAATCAAACGCAAGAGATATTACAGCGACGCCGCAACAGTCGGTTAGAGGGATCACTGCGGCCGTCTTTTTCGCTGCCCTTTTTCTCCTTCACCTGTAAATAACGCGGAGATTTTTTTGACGAAAAAGCTGAGATCTCACTGTGACGGTGCAAGTAATACGTCGGGACTACTATCCACCCTATCCTTTGCACGACGTCTTCCGGATCCGGAACTTAAATGTATAGATTACCATCATGTTCGGCTATCAGAAGTAAGCAGTTTGCCCGCGCCACGACTCTCCAATCAAAACGCTACGATATGTCCTACATCCTGATACGTCTCGTTATATATATCTATGTTGCTGACAATGAGAAGTCTAGCAAGACTGGCCGGGAGTTGACTGCGGAGCTTAAGCAACAATGATAAGTGCCTGCAGATATTGCTCGCAATCTCCCCTTATCATACTCCCATTGACTTCGGAAACTGGTTCGAGCCGTTAATGTCTACAAGACCGGTAGTAGCGGAGTGCTGTCCCAGACTTTCAGAGAAGAAAAATTAAAGAATTCGGAGTGAACAGGTAACCGGTCTCTTACCTCACTGGCGCTGATAAGCAGGCGAGGACCTACGAGAATAGACGAGTATCCGCAATCCTCCTCCAAAGGCGGAACAATCATATGATGTTTTCAGCCTCTCAGAACTCTTTAGCCAATGAAAGGTGGTCTGTTCGACAACAAAGTGTTCCGTTTGTTCCTGGCTGCTTACACTTTGTAGACAGCTGGCGTGCAAGTACGTGCAAACACGCATTGTTTGTTCGGAGATGCAAGGAGATGTCTTGTGTCCAGAAATTCGATGACCCTTACTATCTTGCGCGTAAATATGACGGTTGCGGGATGTTGCGACTCGCATCAGAAGGATCGTCGAATCTTATCACTGTATTCATTCATCTATTGTACAAAGTTCAAGGCTTCCCGCTGTCAGCCTCGAATCGTTTCAATTTTTCCGCCGCCTCAAGGGTCCTCCAGGGTTATTCTATCCCAGACAAACTGTCAGTGTGAATACATACAGGATTGAAGAATCAAGAATGCATAATCTATGGGTATGTACATTGTTATCGTACAACGCAGTCTGGATATAACACCCGATCAGTGCCGTTGATAACTCTTCGCCAACATGTATTCTCCAGAATGGACATCACATGTATAGCTCGATGCCTGCGGGATCGGCAGATAGACGCTAAAGTAGGGGACCTCAACAAGTTTTGGGGGGCAGGATATACTCGCAATGTGTATGAATTCAGCTTTCAACACTGTAATGTGCAAGGATGTACGAACTCAATTTCTGAAAGGGGTATCTAAATACATAAATCTCTATAGGTACCAGCCCCTGCCTTATTCACGTGAATCTGTACTACCCGTAAATGAATGCGATCCGAGTCAATAGTATCGCATTCGGATAGCTGTTCCGAGAGCAATCTCCAATGCGTCTTCATCGTTCGAAATGTACTTCGAAAAATCAATCAACATGTGATACTATACTCAGGCGATTCTTTGTGAATAGAAGAGATTCGCCCAGGAAGTCTGGACTGGTCGATCAAAGGTTCAAAGTAAGTCCATATCAGTGCGTATCCCACGATTACGCACTTGCATTAAAATGATTTGTTTCTATGCTTGTTTTCGAGACTTTCCAGGCTATCATCAATAATAAGAGTTGGCTAAAGTAGGGTTGGCATTCATTCCTTTTTTCTCTGTCCGTAATGAAAAATGGTTCGGATTGAAGTCCCACGCAAGGATCTCACTCCCGCGAGCTACCCGGAAAGGTGCTTCTTTCCGCATTTGTCGAAAGTTAAGTATTTCCTTTAATGTCCCCGAATATCGACGCCCGTCGAGGCCCGAAGAGATGAATGTAAAATTTTTATGCTCTGGGTGGTACACCGATTTTTCTCACAGTCGGTGCTCTGTGATCAGGGCTGTCACACTTTTTTCAGTAACACTCGGCGCTCATAGGCACAGAAAAGGAAAGAGGAACAAAAGAAATTTGGAAGGACCAGCTTAGCCAGGATTAATTATCTTTCTATGAGCTATTTCCTTTTAAGGGATTGAAATTCATTTTCGGTGTTCCCAGTAATCCGTGTTTACTTTGAAAAGCGAACAGAAAAATTGTACGCACAGAACATTTCTGAGTCCGGAAGCAGGACCGAATGCTTGAGTAACAGCAGCCAGAGGGCGGGATTTCATCAGCATCAACTTTTGACCAATGATACCCCGCGAGAGTAGAACGTTCAGAGGTAAGTGTGGGATTTGGGCTGATCGTTGCTGATGGCCTTCCGCCGTCAAGATTCGAAAGTGAAGATATTGCGACTTTAACTATTCGTTCTAGCGCAAGCAAGTGCGGGATTCTTCAGCAATATGCGAGGACTACGGCAGTTGGTGGGTGTGAAGCATTAGGGAGTATTCATCGGTATGTTGCCCCCGAGCCATCTGAGCTAATGAAGTTTCTAAGTAACAAGTAATAAGCCATATGCGTAGAGAGAAACCTTTAATCAGCTCTGAAATTTCGCCTTGCGAGACCTTTTCATGGTTGAAAGTCGGGGTTGGAGGGTGATAAAGTCGGGGTCGGAGGGTGATAGGAACGGACAAAGTGAGACGGATCAAAGATAATTTTTTTGTGGCGGTACTAGTCACGTGCTTCGTCATCGATGATCTCATGCGTGCGGTGCTGAACACCTTTGTACCCAACCCCCATGTCGCGCTCTCAGTCTTCCCCTACACATACCCGGACTCGCAGTGGCACTCAGCTCACTGAGCAGTACATTCAGGACAGCTTTCATAGCTATCTCAAGTCTTCTTTAACTCAAGCGAAAGTGGAAAGATTACTTGATGCGGATCTGCTGAGTAGCGCAGAAGGCGATTTAATGATAACTGGTAGTACTTCCTTCTCAATAACCTGTTGTTTCTCTATTCATGATTGTTTTACTCTCAGGACCTGCTTTGTGTCTCTATTTTGCAGCATTACGCAGTACTACTAATCCTCCTTCGGTTCCTCTTCCTCGACATAACAAGAACGCTGATCCAACGGAACTTTCTGCAGAGAATTGCCCTCCTGCTTTCGCATCGTTTCTTCGCGTATGGGCACAGACTGTGCCTGCCATACAGTCTCTGGCCCCAGAATATCAGCATGATCTCGCTCGGATCATCTGTAATCTCGAGCCTTTATGCTCACCTTTAGATCCTGCCATCCATGGAATTGCAGCTGATCTACGAGCTGTTGCAATCGAGATCAGCCAACGACGCTCATTTCAAGATCGGTATGCTTCGGATTTGCAGGCGGCATTGGACTCTGGAGCATCACCTGAAAGTCCTGCTGCCAAGAAGGCTTCGTTCGTTCCCCCGCCTTCATATGAGGCTTCTCCTCCTTCGTCACTGCAGTCTTCTCCGAATACCCAATCTCTCTCTCTCCCACCACCTTCGCCGTCCCATAACTCTAGTGACGTTCCTCCGCAATCACCTTCTCATCTTTCTCCCTATGCTCCCAGTAGCAGTAGTGGATGGCCTAGCCGCAGTCCTTCACCCACTATTCTTACTCCAGACTCTCCCGCTATTGAATTCATTCGTGAAACTCTTTATGCGGCTCTCGGTGATGCTTTAGAACGACAGCCAACCTTGCGTGGGATGCTAAAGCTCGATCCTCCTCGGGCGTATTTTGCGGCAGTTGCATTTGCGGTTCTTGATGTGGCTACCACATCTATGACGCCAGATGGGTCTGTGGTAGGCGTCCTCGGAACGCCTTTAAGCCTTGAAGACTGTCCACTACCTCTGCGACGATTCATGCTGGAGCTGGCGGCAATAGGACGACAAGCGACAGAGCTTCAAGAGGCCGATGATGCAACAGCCATGAAGTATGCTGCTCGGGGGCAAGATATCCCAACTCCGCGGATGGAAAGAGTTAAACAGATGTTATTGGAGGGAGTAGGCTGCTCGACTCAGCATAGAGATGGTGAGAATGGCAGAAGGAGTGTGGAAGGAAGGGCTGTGGCCTTTGCTAATCGCATAAACGGACTTAGCTTAGGTTTGACCCATCTCAAGGCATTCAAGGACCGTCAGGATCAAGTGTTTAAAGTATTAGCTGGTATCGGATCATCATAGTCATTGTAGCATGGACTTCTCGAACCTTCTATGTGCTTCATCTTCTGTAGCCCTATAACACCATTCGATACCATAATTCCCTTTAATATAACGTCTTGTATTATAGTTTCCATCGGTTTACTAATAACGAGCACCTTATCGTCCATCGTACGCGGCCGTCGGCAAAAGTGTAGCCTGTCCATAATTAGCTCTTCGCTTCCATTAAAGCTCGTCCGTCTTCTTTTACGTTTGATCCATGAGTTCGACTCTACTTAATCTTCCGCCACGTTGGGGATTCTTCCTGCTTTCACTCCCCTCCACTTGTACTAGAAACAATGGTCTTGAAACTATATGGCTCACGCTCTTCCACCTGCACTGCTCGTATTGCTGTAGTTCTTCACGAGAAGCAAATCCCATATGATCTAGTTTCCTTAGATCTCGGAAAAAGCGAACAGAAAAGGCCCGAATTCAAGGCTAAGCAGCCATTTGGACAAGTTCCTTACATCGTTAGTCTTCCAACTCTTCCTTGAATTTTTGCTTGACCTTTCTAAAACAGGACGACGACGGTTTCATCCTATACGAATCGCGTGCCATCTGCCGTTACCTCGTATCCAAGTATCCCAACCAAGGGCCTAACCTGATACCCAATCCTTCTGATCTACAGGCCATTGCCTTATTTGAACAAGCCGTCTCTATTGAAGCTTTCAATTTTGAGCCCTTCGCCAATAAAGCCGGTTTCGAGGCAGTTATAAAAAAGTGGGTTCAAATGCAAACTCACTTCAGAGTGAATGACGCTTTGTCAACGATGTCACGTATATTTTTCATATTGACTGATCCCGTATACAGATCGAAGGGCCTAGAGACCGACCAAGCTGCGGTTGATGCAGCGGTCGCAATGCTAGACGCCAAACTCGAGGGCTATGAAGTCATTTTGGGCAAGCAGAAATATCTTGCTGGTAACGTAGGTGGATGCTCATGAATAATAGTTTCTCCTCTGAAGCGCTACTTCACTGCAGGATCTTACTCTTGCCGACCTATTTCATCTTCCCTACGGAGCCCTTCTCGCTAAATTCGGTTGTACTTTGATGACTGACAAAGGATCTAACATAGCTAGGTAAGCAGGAATTCTACAGCTTGCAAATTTTAAATGAGCGGATGTACAAACCGTACAGCCGTCACGGGCTAAGCCATCATTTACTACTGAGCGACTATGAATAGGCTGTGGCGCCAAAATTCAATGGAGCTGCAGTCTCAACACCCTTTATCTTGACGTATGCCCAATTTTCTGACTGCTTTGATATAGATGGTGGAACGACATTACCTCCAGACCCTCGTGGCAAGTAGTTAAAGATGGTAATCCTCAATGTTTGCAAACCCTTGGTTGATGATCGGAAGCTTTCTCTAACTCGTGTGGCATACAAGGTGTTTTAACTGAGCGTAGTGCTTCAACTTCTATCTGTAGAAGAGATGGACGTAGCCTGCTATAGATAAGGACCTCGCATATACTCAAATTTATCTTCGTTCCGCTACCATCATGAGCCAAACTGCGAAAGGAAAGAATTAAGTAGCTAGAAGTCTGGATTCCTTGGTGCTCGGGAGCGCCAGACTGCCCTGGTTGAGGACCTGACGTTATTTTTACTCCCTGAACACTCTTCTTTTGGACAACTGTTACAGCATTCCGCCTGTGAAAAAATCATCCGTTCGTTTTTATTGTACAGGAATAGAAATTGCGCAATCGCAAGTTATTTCTTGGCGGCCGCTGGTGTAGATGTATGTACGTAGTGAGCGCGTACGCAACTACATACTATGCTGTACCGTCATTTGGAGAAGGAGGAGATGAGTGTATCCATTCAACTGGAAACGAGAAGATATCAGCCAAGTGTATCAGCCAAGTTAAAACAACAAAGCCCCTAACGTGCTGTTGCGGACGCCTTTCAATTACTACGGCACGCCCCGTGCAAAGTATCTAAGTAGATCCCCACCGGCAGGCTGTATCTAGTGAATCAATCGTCTTTCCTATAGAAGGAGTATTGGGTTAAAATCGTTGTATCGTACGGATACCTGAGGAGTGTTTCTCCCGCTTCTAGCGGCTCGCAATTAGCTAGCGCCGATAGCATCATGTCACACTGTTATGTGCCTGCGGCGGTATCACGCGCCACCGGCACTCCACCTTTCAGTTACTACGGATATGTGTATCAAGAGTGTAAGTGATAGCCTCTGATCGTAGATAGTTTTATATCAAGTTAAAGTTACAAAATAGTCCGGCGGATTGAGCAGCTACCTGACGAGTTTCAAGATTTTTATTCGTCTTATATAATCTATTGTGACATTGGAACTGTCAGGCTCTGTCGTCTGAGTTCTATTCACTTGCTGTCCTATGAACACTTATCGACTGTCTATCAGATAATACGAAGATCACTCGGCGGTAATATCCAGGCGATAACTCGACGTCTTGGACAGATGACCAGCTTAAGCTGCATACATACACCGGCCGTTCGAAAGCTAACTACCTAGAGGAGGTAAGATGCCGCCCGTTTGTCCATAACCGAGTAGCCTGAAGGGATATCTGTATTGGAGTCGATACATGATCAGCGAGGTTGATCTAGATAATATATTGGGTTGAAAGCGCTGTTTCTATAATTCTACATTACTATACACAGTGATAGAGGCTCACGATTTCTAATTCTATGCGCAGAGACGACAGAGCACCTGCAGGAAAGAACTTTTTGCTAAGGATACATCCATAGACGTCGACAGTGCCAGCCTGCAGACTGAAACATGAAAAGCAGACGACCCCGCTGCTGATCAGTATGTACTGGACCATTGCGTAAGGAAAGAATTTGGATGTGCGTGCTCCCAAAACGGCGTATTGCTCGAGAATCCATAATCATGTTGAGATTGGTCATCCAGGACTTTTGTTGGCTCCTCGCTTTGTCGATACAGAGGCGATGATGATGCATCGGACGTGGATGATATTGGTGAAGGAGTGAATGCTGTACTTGGAGACTCCAATGATTGGTACGAGAAAAATGTCTCGAAAGACTCTAGAGATTGAGGCGAAGGCGACAAAGGTGAGTCGGCACAGGCGTCCTCGATTGCATTTTGTATATGAGTGTATGCCTCGTCCCAAGGATCTAATCCTTGATCTAGAGGCGGAATCTCAATGCTACCGGAAGAGGGGAGCATTGCTAAGCGAAGCTCCTCGTAAGTGAAGGCTGTTAGTGAGAGAGAATGAGAGGAACATGTAGGGCTGCTCATAGCGGGGGAGGACCATGTCGAAGGATCAAGGATGAACGCCGACGACCTGTTTTCATTATGCGAAGATGGCTCCGATATCAAGGTAGGGCTCAATTCGAAACTGGGAGGCGTTCTGGGAGATTCTGATGTATCAGATGCAGACGAACTGGGGGAAACGGGAGAGGCATCCGAGGATGTCGTGGAAGATGCGCTTTCGGACATTGCTCTCGGTTTGTACGTTTTCCGACGTGGCGCCCTAGTGTTGAATCGAGTGATACTGTTGTAACTGAGGACGAGCTACTTCAGTATTGATGAACATGTCAAATTAATGCCCAGAATAACCTACCGATTCTTGGCAGCAAGACCCGTTCTCCCCGGGAAGTATATCCGCACTATCTTCGTCCAGAGCTTGCCATGCTCCTGAACGGCTTTGAGTAACAGGGCGTCCTGAGTCCATCCGGTTAACATTATGATATAATTGACCACAGCGGAACTTACTGCTTCAGCAGACCATCGAGTACGGTCTATCATTGGATTGAGAGTATCCGTCCAGCGTTTGGCGCATTCTAAAGGTTATTATCAGTCGATCGCTATGGAACAACCATAAGCACAAACTCACGATCACTGTTTCTCGTCTGAACATGGGCTGAAACCAAAGACCACCTACGAATAATATTCAGGATGATGGGTCGTAATATGCTTAGGGGTACACTAACCGCGTTCCGTACTTCTCAATAGCTTGTACGAGTTTCTCATCCTCTTCTGGTGCCCATCCCCCTTTCACAACATCGGAAGCCATTTTGGCAAACCATCGTTTGCGACAGTCTTTGTTTGTTCTCGTAGGAACATGTTTTGCGATGGCATGCCATTTAGAAGGATTGAGGGTGCCCGGTTCCTCTGACAGGATAATGGGAGTACAAAGATGAGTCTTGGTTTGCCTGATGGGTCCTAGAGATAAGCCTTACCTAGGTCTACAGCGTCGCGCAGGAGTTGATCTTCTTCTTCAGTCCATGATCGACGTTCTCTGTACAACATAATGACAAGATGTGAAAGCTTTGGGAAAATAGTGATAATTCCGAAGGTCCCAAAGAAAGGCAGAAGAAACAATGCATCACTTGGGGGTATATATACTGGTATTGCACACTGGGTAATAGTTTACGTTGCGGCTGAAATGGTTTGTGGTGACCGGAGAAGAAGGATATGCGCATCCAATCATACCCAATCATGCTTGGTTGTTTCGCCATTCAGATAAAAACTGTATGACAAGAAGACGAAGGGAGATAGATTGAATCGTGACAGGGACCAAATTCCAAAATTAAAAAAACGATCAGATACACTTACTGGAGATACAGTGTACATACAAACATCTGAGGCCGGCAAACATAAAAACAATGGCCGTTAGCGGGAAGTAGGCGGGAAGGGCGTTCTCACGATTTTTTTCAAGACAGAAGCAATCACGGCTTCTCCGAATCCCGGAAGAACCTGCCGTCCAGATTTCTATATGCCAAAAACGCAAAGACATATTTCGGGTTTCTTTCCCTAAAAGGGAGTAAATAAAGTAGTCTCCGGCGTGAACGGCTCTCATAAGCTGGAGGAAGGTGGTGGGCCGTAAAAGTTGTGGGTTGCTCATCACCTCCCACGAATTCTGGAAAATGGTCAGAAGAATCAAGTCAACGGTAAAGTTATCGTCGCTCCTTCTTTTATCCTGGCTGTTCAAAAGTAATTATCAGTCAGGAAACTGTCAAAACATGAGTCTCCCTAAATAAACGGATTCGGCGTAAAATCCATGTAACAAATGTCCCTTGATAGGCGGAGATATTCAATTGAAATGCTCGACATTCCTTCACAACGCAAGGCGCCACATGACAAGTCCTCGAATCACTGTCCATTGCACTGCTCGCAATACCAAAATATGAAGATCAAATAGTGTTCAGCTTAAGGTCGCATACAATCCCTTCGAATTACAGAGTTCTAAGAGCACTAAGAACCATCAAGTACCTGGCATACAGGTGCTCCTTTGTCGACTTTTCCTCATTGAACGACAGTGAGATCCACTTTTTTACCGAATACTGATGATCTTCAAACAATTGTAAGTAATTGCAATATGGATGGAAAAAGGAGAAACCACTCGGAGCATGGGTGGCTGGCTACCCGCCCTAACCATCATCTTCTACCGTTAAAGGAGGGAACTGCCGATATGCTGTCCCGCGCACTGGAGCGACAACCTCCACTGCTCGTTGCAGAAATGCACGTCAATGCTGTGCATTGTACCGAGATACTTTATAGCTACGACGGAGAAATGGCTGATAGAGAAAAGCCGGGATGATCAATTACGCACCGTGTCTATCAGTTAAGGCGTCCCCCCGCGGAATACGAAGCACACGTCTCAAGTAAAACACAAAATGAGACTAGCATTTAAGCTTCAGAACATAGGTCTGTAGAGGACTGAGCTCGGTGGATTTAGTCGCAAGATGCGACTTAGATGAACCTGCTTTAGATGGCGTACGTAGTAGAAGTAAAGGGATTTCCTTATGCGTTTCACTAGATTTACTAGCCCCACCTCATACTAAACTTCAAGTCAAGTTATCGTCGAAACAGATGGTAGCTCCTGGTTACCCGTGTAAAGGCAAAATAAACTGCACTCTTAACTAATTTACGACTCAAATCGCTAATGGAACTGGCTTGACTGGTTCCGGCTCTGGCTTTTTATTTCCTGCCGCCTGCGCAAGGCCAACGATAAACGGGAGTAGGTCAGGCGAGATCGAATCTCAGTAGTGCCATTCAGCGGCGCACTTGTCTGGTGCTGTTTCCCAAGGTCCTCGTTTCGTGGAATAGATGTACTAGTCTGAATCAACAGGCAGTTTGTCGGATTTACTTTTACTCAACGCCGTCGAACTGGGTTTAGTCCTGTCGCGGGTATTCATCAGAATCAGGAGATATGTTAATCCTCCTGGCCCTGTTATTATATGCTATATCGTGTACCTGCTCAACTGTAATCTGAGCGTTGTATACAGTGGTGTAGTTGATCGACAGATGAGCGTATGAGCGTGGTTTTAAGTTCCATACTCAAAATGACAATAATAAAATGAGACGTAGAAAAGCCGGTGCGGCGGGGGAATGAGAAATAGGACCTCCAATTTGAAGAAGTGTCCTCAGACTGACGGGTGAAACTCCTTGGTTTTTATCCAAGGTGGCCAAATGGCTAGAGCGTGCAGATACATTTCGGCATTCGGCCACCGGTTGCAGAGGTTGCTAGCGCTACTCCTACAACAGAATAGTAAGTCTTGACTGAGGGACTTAGAATGTATCGCAGGAGCTACACGCTCACTCAGAATCAAGAGGAAGCTAATCAATCCTTCATATGCCAAAATTTGCGCTTTGCCGAAGTAAAATGCATTGAGGAAATTCAGACTCTGAGGACCTGTGCACAAGTCATTGCAGCTCATGACCGTTTCCAAGGTGTAGAACCTTTTTTGAGCGAGAAGGTATCCTTTGTTTCGCCTGGGCGTTAACGCTGTGGCAGTTCAGGACAGGCACAAACCTGACGGGACGGCTTCCGGGCCACTGGAGCCTTTCCGCTTCCCAATGTCCTTTCTCGAATGTCCTTCGAATCGATGTACTGATTGCACTTGGGGCTCACGTATTCGTATTCAAGAATATATCAACGAATTACAACGCTACTACTGACAGTCTGTATTCAAGTCTATTTCAGCGGCGACTGCTCTCTCGGAGTCTCAGCAAGCTCTCAGGGTTTCAAATTTGAGCGCATCCACTAGAAATTCTGCTTAAAATACTCACGCGGACCGTACCCAGTATATCTCAGCCCTTGTGATCACTATCGATGCTCTTCTCTTCCAATCTCGCTCACAATTAGGGAATACAGTCGACCAACTTCCACGCGAATAGGCCGAAGTTCTCCCTGCGTACTGGCGTATGACAAGCAAAATAATATTTAACGGGTGAGCTGTAAGGTAGTTTCGTGGTCCTTTTCCATGGGTGTCCTGTTCTATACTTTTATTGCAGCCTTTTCTTCGATTGGTAGCCTCCCAATTGTGTTTTCTCATTTTCAATTATTATTAATGCTCTCTGCCAGGCTCCTTTCTTTTCGGGTTCGTGATGAAGCTAGTGTAATGGGGAAAACTCATCAAACTGGAATGATTTTCGTTTTCTGATACCAGATATGATAGGTGCGACAGATTCCCGTTCTGCTTGTTTGACTTGACTAAATAGATCGCAGCGGTATCATTGCTACAGTCCTCAGCATGAACCAATTTATTGGAAAATTCGGAGATGACCCTTCCATCCAAGGCGCAATTGTGTCTACTTTCAATGGTCTTTATCTCTCTATTCTATATCCTTCCCGTTTACTTGACCATCTCAACCAATGTCGGTAGGTGGATGCTTCTTCGGAGCTGCTGTGGCAGGCTGGTGGGTAAATTACTGAATAGCGAATCCCCAGAACTGACAATTACGGGCATCAGGGTGAATGATCGATTCGGTCGAAGTCGTACTATTCAGGTTCATCTGAACGTGTAAGAATTTAATTTGAATCTGACACTCGCTTCCGAAGCTGGGAGCTCTCATTGCTCTATGGGGGTGTGCCATGCAAACCGGTGCTCACAATATTGCAACTCTCATCGTTGGACGTATCGTTTCCGGGCTAGCTATTGGGTAAGGTAGTCGCTCTCAAAATCTGCGTGCCATATAATAGCCGTTCTCAGAACTCTCTCGATGACGGTACCTTTGTACAATGTAACCTTCAGTTCAATTTCTTTGCTATTATCTCTCAACGCACTTTTGTGTGTGACACAGACCGAATTATCTCCTCCAAAAATCCGTGGCTTCCTGGTTGGGCTGACACAACAGATGCTCGGTATCGGCGTTATCGTGTCCAACTGGGTAAATCTCAATCGTTGATTTAGTCAACTTGTTGTAGAATACTTACGGCGTTTGATTTACAGGTCGG
Organism: Collybiopsis luxurians FD-317 M1; assembly: GCA_000827265.1. Taxonomy (NCBI): domain Eukaryota; kingdom Fungi; phylum Basidiomycota; class Agaricomycetes; order Agaricales; family Omphalotaceae; genus Collybiopsis; species Collybiopsis luxurians. The sequence continues at coordinate 29,364 of KN834821.1, read as the reverse complement.
ATACGGCTCTTCTTTCATCAATAGCGATAACGCCTGGAGGTTACCATTAGGGATTCAAGTTAGTTCTGATACCGTCAAGTTTGTCTATGTTCTGATGGAAGCGTATTATAGATGGTCCCTGCAGTGATACTTTTAATTGGCATCCAGTTCCTGCCCAACAGTCCGGTGCGAGTCTGCCGTCTTGTACGTGATAATGGATAATTGACCAAAAGAATATCCTAGCGTTGGTTAATTGAAGTAGGACGAGAGGAGGACGCCAAACAAGTTGTATATAGACTTTACGGCGTAAAAACTTCCGAAGCCCGCGAGCGCGCCGATCGAGAATATATGGAAATGTACGACACTATCAGAGCAGAACAGTTCGTAAGAAGTCGCAAAATTACTGACTTATGGGCTTCCCGGGCAATGCTATGGCGAACTCTAGTTGGATGTGGCGTTCAGATTTTTACTCAGTTTACGGGAATCAATAGTAAGTTGCTTTGTAAATCTTCATATTCATTCTTGTTTGCGCTCATGTCGTTCGTCTGTTAATTTCCAGTTATAAATTATTTCGGCCCTCAAATGTGGAGAAGTCTCGGTATAGAAGGCGAGAGAACTTTGCTTATGCAGGGAATATACGGAGCTGTTGGTCCCATAGCGAATCTCTTGTACGTCGAGGCAGAAAAAAGGCCCTGTACACGCAATGAATGTCAACCGTAGCTTTATCATCTTCATCCTCGACCGGGTAGGGCGAAGAAAACCATTACTATTTGGCGCCCTCTCCTTTGTTTGCACATTCTCAATTGTCGCGGCTATCTTAGCTACCAATCCGGTAGATACTGGTGTAGTGAAGGCCGCCAATCCTGCTGCTCAAAGGTATGTTGAGGTAACTTCTCATTAAAGGCGCTGTTTTAGTTGAGTATTATACATAGAGCCGGTGTAGCCATGATCTTCCTGACAAGCGTTAATTTCTCGTTGAGCTTTGGGCCTGTTAGTTGGGTATTGGCTTCAGAGGTAAGCAATCCCCCTCAAGTAATTTTCGACGAAGGTAAAACCAACTCTTCAGGTGTTCCCAACATCCACACGATCCATCGGAACAGCTGTAGCTACATGCTGTAACTGGGCGTTCAATACACTGCTATCGCAAGTGAGAGACTGTCTTCATTTGCAATGCCTATCAATTGTTATCTTTGCATTATCGTCAGGTATCACCGCTTGCTATCAACAGTATTGGATACAAATTTTACCTTGTATTTGTGTGTCTCAACTTCGCCGACTTTCTCATAATTGCACTATTTTTCCCTGAGACCAAAGGTGGGGACAAATAAATCATTTCTTATTGCGCTTGGCAGCTTTTAACCATCTCTGTTGCAGGTAAAACTTTAGAAGAGATGGATGCTGTATTCGGAGACTCGATTGATACCCAAAGGGTCCTTGACCAACACAATTTGAAAAGACATGAAATGGAAGATGAAAAACGCGACTCCAGTAACATTTGATTTTAGGATCCCTATTGAAATTTCTACAATCTGCTGGCTCAACATGTAAATGTATACGAAGAATAGCATCGGTTATTTTTTTATGCGAATTTATTAAATTTCGTTCATACCCACTTTGGAAGAGTTGCGCTCCCTCCGGCATCAAAACCTCCGTTGCCCTGTATTGACCGTAACTGGTGAAAATGGATCTCTTACGGCGAAGGGGAGTATTCTCAGCATGGAGTGCCCGACTTGAGCAGTATCTACTCACGTTCGGACTGGGTGGATATAGTATCGTGTTGAGATTTTTGGTGAAGCAACTCGTCAGCTGGAGATTGGGCGAGAAACTTCAAGAACAAACTGGTATAACATTCTTACTAAGACACTTACAGATTATTGTAGAACACTCTAGATTACTTACAGTATAGTATATAAGCCATGTATGAAGAGGCAATAGGGCATGCGTTTGCTAGGCAAACACCCAAAGCCTCGACAAGCGCAATAAACTACTTTTATCTCTTACATACGCGCAACCTAAAATCTAACATATCGGATACCAGCGGCATGACAGCAAAGCCGTAGTCTTACCGAGACGTTCCTTTCGTTGCATGTGCGGGTACGTGTTTTTTATTGACGGTGCTGGAGTACTCGTAAACATCAAGTAAGTCTTGGCGACCTGGAAACAAAACGTTTCCGATGATCTGGAGCTCGCGAGAGAAGGATTCTAGATGCGACAAGAGTTGTGTTCAACTTGCACGTACCTGGTACAATATGCTCGACACTAACGATGCATACTGACAGTATCATGCAAATGAAAATTGGATCAATACCCTCAAGCTGAAGCGCACATGAATCGCCCGTGAAGTACATGTCGAACATGAATGAGCCAGACTATCCATAATATGTATTGGGTTCCCTCCGAGCACCGTCTTCGTTTTTCTAACGATTGCTTTATTTCTGCGACACATCCCTCACTGACCTTTTTTCATAATTCACAACTCTTTGCTCGCACTCTATTGCTCAGTTAACAACGTCGTCTCTCGCCCTTTCAAGCTGGAAAGAATAGCTCCTTTGATCAGGTAAGATCTTGTCATATTTCCGACGCGAACCTTTCAGGCACAACTTGATGATTTATAACGCTGTCTTTCCAGTTCTTTCAAGTTCTCCACCTTTCTCGCCCCCTTATTTAATGTTTCCTCCAATATACCTTTTTATCCTTCCTGATTGGTTCCACTTTCCTTGCATCCTGCCTCTACCTCCTTCCTCCCTCTTGGCCAACATTCCTTCCGTCATGTTCCTTGCTACTTTGAGAGCCAAATAGGACCCACGTACCAAACGAGTCTTTGATATCTTCATTCTTCCCTTCCCCCTAATATTGAGGCGTAGTCCTTTTGAACAACTTTCCAACTAAAGTTTCAGCCCGAAATCCCCCACCGCATGGTGGCACATTCCAAGCTCGAGTCCAGAATGGCCAAACTTTATCATGAGAGCCGTGGAGAAAAATGCGGCAGTGAACTCGGGGAGTGTAGTACGTGGGGTACAATATGTCGCTACTACACATCTTGTTTGAGAGTATATATGCAACGGTCAATGCTATGCTGGGGTATAGTTCCTGTCTTCGGGCTTGACTCCGAAGCTGATTGCAAATGTTCAAAGGGCACAACGTCATATTACATTTTCACTATTTGCTCACCTATGTACATACACATGATACAATAAACGGACACGGCGAAGAAATTTAAAGAGGCGAAGCCCAAATCCGAAGTCATCTCGGACTAATCAGGAACTGCACACTTGTTTTCTCTTGAAATTTCCGTGTTCAGAGGCTTGCTATCATCGAGACATATTATCTTGGGCGGCCTCGTGTGAGTGGGTAGATTTACGACGACTTTAGCCGAGTAGGACTCTGGTAAGATACTTTTATCTACATCTTCGAACCAAGCTGAAGATGACTTATGTGACATTCATACGCATGAAAATTCAACTGGGGTTGATCAGCTTTGTCTCCCCAAACTTTTGGTTGAATTATTACTGACAACTAAGGTAACTTGAGGCATAATTTGCTTACAAAGAACAGATCCGAGTGCCATCGCGCCATTCCCATATTTTTCCAGTGTCACCCTTGGTTGCCTTATTTATATTGGTCAAAGCATGTTCTATTAGTGGAACAACAAGGTGCAGCACATCTTGAAAGTCAGGTGCCCATTATGCAAGGTTTGAGACTATATCTTTATCAAGAAGATTTTTAATGAGTTCCACAGTTGTTCAAAATACCGAGCCACTGTTAGGAATCCGCACTGTAGTCATATTATATGATATACGGTTACGGCTATACGGGTACCCAGACCAGCTCCCAGCTCCCGAAATACGGTACGGCTTCCATGAAAAGTTATTCGGGGGGCCATTTGTGACACCATTTTTGAATCGATTACACATTGGGTCTACAGTTACTGTGCACTACAGACAGTGATAGCACCACATAGCCATTGTTCATCGCCGGTCGTCTCATCCTCGACTCACTGTTCAGAAGACACAGACAAATTCCATCAAGTCTATACACCAAGTACTCGAAGTAGAAGATAAGAAGCAGCTCCTAAGGCGGCTTCCTAAAATCAAGTCCACAAGATATTAATTTTTTTCCAGCCTTTTGGTGGAATGATCTTGGGTTCTGGATTCTGGTTGGCGATATCAATATAGTATCGAATGGGCATCTCATCAAGGCTAACGATTCTTGTCTTCTTTGTAAACTTGTACCCAAAGTACAAGGTAAGAGTGAGAGGAATGTTGAAATAAGCACTGAAGAAGGTCTCCGTGTCCCAATGCCCATGAATGAAGACTGCAAAGCCTCCAGTCAAAAGCAGAAGACCAAAACCTAAGAGACCCAGCCAAGCAGCAAATGGTTGAAATGGCCCAGCCCATGGAAGTTCACTGCGACTGATGCATTGATGCTTACAAGCATAGTAGAAGCGCAGATAAATGAAACAGATGGTGATCCAAGTCACCAATGTTGCGGCTGCGACAAGATCCTGAAACCATCCAAAAACAGTAGCAGCGGAGTCTTGTAGAGTCATGTATCCCAGGGCCATAAAGACTGAGACAAAAATAACACACAAGTAAGGGATGCCGAATCGATTTAGGCGTAACAAAAATCGCGGTGCATGCCCTTCCCGTGCCAATCCTACGAGTACATATAGTAAAAAGGGAAGGACGAGAGATGTGTGAGCCCTCCAGATACAATTGACTAGAAACTAGGCATACCATAGAGGGTCCTCGATCCGGCCTTGTACACACTATTAGCCACATACATAAACCTGTAAAGGATCAAAAGAACTAACCAGCATTGTTGAGTTTGCTGCAGACCAAGCACTGGTCAACACTACCCCATTCACAATGTGCGGAACAACTCTGATGCCAGCAAGATTTGCAGCAATGACAAAAGGACTTTGACTAGCATTGCCAGAATCATTAATGAGGAGGTCGCTGTTACTTGGCACAATCATTGTGACAATCAAAATTGATAGAACATAGAATAAAATCACTCGGAAGAAGATACGCCTTGCCGCTTTGGGGATATTCTGGCGGGGATTTTTCGTTTCGGCAGCAGGTAAAGCAATACTTTCGACTCCCGAATATGCATATGCAGCATTGGAGAAGGTGGTCCAGAATCCAAGGAACTGCCCAAGAGGTCCGGGAATGTCCAGATATTGGACGAAAGGACCCTGCATCAATAATGAGCACCAGCCAAAATATACTTGAATGGGCGACTTACTGGGTTTCGCCAGTACTGGAAACCTAAACGATGTTGCCCAGGAACTCCTCCCAAATCGATACAAAGTCCCTGGAGAATGGATTACTTACTGTAGATTTTGATTTCAGTTGAAAAGAACTAACCATAACAATCAGACCGACGACGAGCATAATTTTAAGCACGGAAAAGCCAAATTCCAACTCTCCGTACACCCTTACAAATAACAAACTGCTGATAATCATAGGCAAACCAGCGATAGTAATCCAGACACCATTGGAAATGGAAGTAGTCCAGAATGAGATCAAAACTGCCGTAGCAGTAATCTCTGCCGGAATCGATACTACGTTCGAGTAAACTGTAGTCCATCCAATGGCAAACGATAAGGCAGGATCGAAAAAGTACTCGGCATGGCGGACATATGAACCGGTTAGAGGTACGAGGGCAGCTAATTCGGCGATAGAAAGGACAACGCCAGATATCATGATACCAGTCAAGAGATATCCAAGGAGGGCACCGGCAGGTCCTGCGGCTGCAATTGCTCTTCCTGACCCCAAGAAAAGTCCCTAAGATGCATTCAATATCAATCAAATGACATACACCAGCTGTGGTGAAAGAGCGAAAAACGCAAAAGAAGCTCACTGTTCCGATTGTGCCCGCCAGCGCAATCATCTGCCATCCGAATGTTAGATTCCCTCAAATACGCCACAGAGTAGCATATGCCCACCTGAATATGCCTTTGCTGGAGGCCTCGTCTGTGTATTCGTAGTCAATGTTGATGATTTGAAAAGAAGAACCGACTTGACCTACTTCAATTCCTTCTCCTCTTCAAACACTCGTTCATCTCGAGAGCTAGAGCCGTATTCCGTGTCGATTTTATCAGTAGCTGCGTTATAGCTCGTTTTCTCTTCTTGGAGCGACATAGTGATAGTAAATTACTAGGTAGAAAGTGAGAGGGATGACAGCGCAGGGAAGGAAAGTCGGAAAGGCATATTTTCTCATGGTGAACTTCTATATAGTGTGGACCGATGTCACAAATATTAAATTTTGAATCCTTTCCAAAGCCGATGGACTCTACAGTCACTGGTTCAGGCTATCAATTCATTTGCGCTGAAGATAAGGAACGTAGCCACATGTACCTTTCAACCACATATCAGTCTCGATACTTCCTAGCGGACTCCAGCCTTGTTTGCAGACTAGTTGCATCGGCCCAGATCGAGCCGTTGATTTGTGTCTCGAAGGTCTTGAGAGTAATCTACGAACGAGCTCAGCAGTTTATCTTATTCTCTGCGAGATAAAGCTATCAAACTGAATTGTACAACGCTGTCAAGCTGTTGGGAAACGATACAGTTCATCCGAATCAAAGGATAATGTGGGACTTCATTCAACGTTATCTATGTATTTATATGGACACCAAAGTCTCTTGTTCGGAAAGCGATTATCAAGTTTAAACGAGTGTGGGGATTGAGTTACAATAAGTATTAAGGGATTCCCAAAGTAATACTGACCGTACCGAAGATACGGATAAGCGTAGATACCATCAGGCTTTAGCATTCTGTGCGCGAAGCGAATGTCTCTCATGCAAGGTGGTGTAGACCTTGATAGCCGGAATCAACTCTTGAAAGATCTGGATGTAATGAGTTGCAGGAGCTTCCACCACGGCAGGCGGACACGAACAATTACGGTAAACCAAAGGCTGCACGTGTAAGCTCAAAGTCCTAGAAGATGCGAAAAGGAATTGACAGGAAAATGCAGCAAAATGAAGAACAATCTTTTGAAAGTCCTGAAGCTCACGACCGGAACAGGAATTATAAACGAAATATCGATCCAGTCAGATTTTGGACCGTGCCGTATAATATACCTCCTTCCTTCCTTCCCTATGGTGCTGGGACGCATGCAGGCGTGTTTTCTGGCGGAGCTCCATGTAGCTCCGTGGGGGGTTGATAACCCGAGTTGGAGAACGAATGCAATGGAGCTCACCTTCATTGATATAAGGTAGTGTACTAACTCCATGAAGTCAGTACAGCGGGATAGAGCTAAAAGACTTTATCTACCGAACTTACCTGTAAGTTCAAACTTGAACCGAGCGCAGAATTATAGATACTTGATCTAAATCATATCCAGGACAGCTTCATGAAGTCGATGGCTATGATGAAAATAAAACAGTGCCAGAAAGAGTCGGTGTATGCGTTAGTAGATACAGTGTATATGCTAAAGCTGATTCAAAGTTTAGAATTTACAAGTCCGTGAATATCGTGCATACCATGTGTATCCTACTACCTGAATCATCATCCATGATGCTGGATAGAAGGGTGGTCAAGTCTAGTCATTTGTGGTTACCGCCGAGTCAAAGACTGGCTGTCAAAATGAACGACGAGCATCCGAGAAACGGCAGAAAAAGCAGCATTCAGATTGCATAGTGGTTAGCTAGTCTCAAACGGAAGATATCACGTATTAAAGATGGGATGAGGAAGAAGGCGTATATAATGGGTCTCCACTGTTTCCATCCCATGTCCTCGCTACGGTAGCCCCAGCTACGACTGTGGAAGCGTTGCTGAAACAGATTAGGAGCACTAAACCAATCTGGCGGACGCTGTGGACCAGAGCCGCGGGAATAGCAGGTAGTAGTATGAAGATATGTCCAGCCAAGCTCGACGCAGCTTTGGCATAATCAGATGTAGCGTGGAGTTGGAAATCGAATCAAGACGCTGGGACAAAAAAAGAGAAGCTAGATTTGCAGTAGCCGACGAGGTTCGCGGGAGACAACGGACTCGGTGCTGCACCGTCAGAGTTAGCAAAAGAGAAAACTGTTGTCGACAAAGTAGAAGACACCTTCGCCGATAGAGTCAACTATAGCATTGAAAAGTTTGTGGAAGACCAAAATCCGACGAACTAGGCAGTCGATTATGAGGCCCAAGATCGAGAGATTTTTTGCAAACGGCAATGAAGACGAGCCTAAGTTCAGGAAGGCTAGCAGGTGAAAAAGACGACGAGAACAGTGACGTCTCGCATTGTACAGACGACTGGACCAGGGCCGACAATGGATGAAATTTCCTTAAACCTGTAAGCTCCACGTAACAACGCAAGGTTTACTCACTTGCGGAGCATAGTCATCTGGACTTGCCAAGAGGACGTACCAATCGCGAGGTTAAGTTCAGAAACACTTACCGCAGGGACTCATTGTTGCTTTCCAGGATAATTGGGTGAAAAGAGAACATTCAGGGGAATCAAAGAACTCAAAAAGGAGAGGGGAGTATCTTCCAGAGCCCGTATACGACCGTGCGGTTGCCTGTTTAATTCGATACAGATGCCGCAGTTAGCTACCGAGGGAAATTATTATACTATGATGGAAACATAGTGTTGTGCAGCGGACTCGCTGCTGTGTCGAGGACTCGAGAATTGATTCCAGCAGTTTAGAGAAAGATGATGCTTGTGGTCCCGATGTCGGTGAAGGAAGCTTTGATGTATGCATAAACTCGAATTGGATGATTCTAAATAGGGGATGAGTTAGACGTCAAGGCTACCGAATGAAGATATAAATGGGCGCACTTGATTCTCACTATGGGTACCCGAAGGCAATATGACAGACAACATATACGAGGATTCGGCTGCTAAGAGAAAAAGACATCATTAGTTAAAGAGCTGTCAAGACAACCGAAAAGAACTTACCTATAACTCTGTTATCTCGAAGCTTCCGTCGGTGTTTGTCCCCAGCATCAGCCAAAAAAGGGTACTAAAGCAAGTTTGGTATGTCTCGATGAAGCATTAACTCTGGATCTGGATCCGAAGTCTCGATAGCGACATCGGAGAATATCTCGGGTTTAATTCCAAAATTCCGAGGGGTTAGAAATGACGCGAGGGTATTGCTGAAGACCACGGAGCAATTGTCCTTGCAAAAAAATCACTACAGAAAAATTCTAAATTTGGTGTTACATCAAATGACGAGGATGGAACATTCGAGCAAGAGACGTTGAACGAACATGAGCTGCATAAAGAGTCTCCCATTGGCCGAAAGGACGGTCTGCTGCGGGGCATGGCTCGGGATGGGGTACGCTGACAGGGGCAAAGACGGAATTGGCAAAAATCGAGAAAAATAATGGCAAAAAGAAACTCACTATCAGTTCCGTAAGCTTTAGCTTCCGCTGATGATCAAGCAAGCAAACACTTGGTACGAACAGCATTCTACACATAAAGAGGCTGGATATATCAGGGTTCTCATGAAAAGCTACAAAACTTACGATATTTGAATGGGATTCTGACGAAAGATAGGGACAGGCGATATAGCCGAGATAGGTGGGTGCATGGCCAGAATTACATGCCTCAATAGCTGTGATATGAGTCTTATTGATAACTGGGTTAAAAAGAAAAACAAAACGAATGGATGAAGGACTCTCCGACACCAGCGCCACCGGTCTTCAAGGAACTGAACGCGGCAAGATAGGTCTGATTATATATTTTGGATACATCATAGTGCTAGCAAACTTTCGAAAGCGGGTATCTATCAGCGGAAGAACCAGCGGAGATGAAGGCTTCAACATACCACTTGCAGCGTATTAAACCATTCCGAGAAATCATGCTGTTGCATTGCAGTCTACAGTCACAGGATGGGACTGCTGAATATGAACTATATTCATTTAAGGATCAGAAAAATCGGAAAGAGGGCCAAACGGCGGCGGTAAGATTCAGCTGGAGGGAAGGTGAACGTTGAAAATAAGAAGCGCGAACGGAGCGCCCAAAATCATTTTTCCCCACGCCATGAGCGTGTCGCTTGGCTGAGAGCATCTCGTTCTCGACGAATCTAAAGTTTGAAATCGAATAATTACCTAGCCAGTGGGATAGTTCGTAGAGTAAATACAGTTCATTGCATGACTTCCCATCTCTTCCTGTGTCCAACCTTTTGTGCAAAACTGTGGAGTCAACGCGATCAAGAACGAGGCTAGCCATTCTAAAAGCTGTCTTTTTGATAACTTGCATAACTAACTGAACCGCCACTTCTTTTTCAAGCAAGCTCTGCCGGTATTGACTAATAAACTTACCATTTTGCTGGCTATAGCAGCCTTACAAAATCATAGGAATTGAATCCTGTGAACTGTGGTCGTGCCCATGAATCGTAAGAAACTACCGTGACACACGCACGAATCAGTTCCACAAACATGCCTGCCAAACCCCTCCGTAACTTGCTTAGGTTGTATCTTTACCAAACATAGACTTGCTCACTCTTGCTGCTTCCTGCGAGGTGATCGAATTGTACTATGATTTCGGCGTGGTAATAGTTTGTTAATGATGAGAATATGTGAACACACTTATTGCAAGCTGTCCACGTCCAAGACAAAACCAAGTACAACGGACTTATAATTCTATAATTGTCCACATAGCTGTAATACATTAAGTAACGAAATACAGGGATATATGTATGAAAAAAAGAAAACCTAGGACGGGTGTCATGTATAAAGGGATCAAGTACAATGAAAGAAAAAAAAAAAGAAAATGCTTACAGCTGACATGATGCATTGATAATAATAGTAAGCTTATCCTTTGTTATACATGTTAAACGGAACGAGGTAAAGTCTAAAGGTGCAATGCTTAGGATTAGCATTGGTCGACCATCTTGTCCATAGGAAGATCCGTATTCAGCGCAATGAGGCCAATGCAATTCCAGAATAGAAAGAAATTTTCGGGATGGAAGTGAGATAGTAGCTGGGATTACTCACTAGATGAGACGAGTTTCTCATTTCAAGTGGAACATAGAAAGTAACGATTCATGCAGTTAAGAGTAATTCTTGGGCACTGCAATGAATGTCGAACGGGGCGGATTTTGCTGTTTACATTTTGCGGTAGAGGTCTCCTCGAGCTATCCGCCAAATCCATTGAGTACAAGGAAGAAAATGCTCACCTGCCCAAGATGTTGTTCGCTACTATTCTACACTCCACACAGGTTGATCACTCCTCCTTAGACCCTGTCAGAAGAAAGCTTCTTCGACTGTAAAATCAACATAAATTGGCATTGAGAGTGATAGGAAGCCAGGCTTGTTGAACAAATGTGCGAAGTCTTCACTAGTTAGAAGTGTAATACTGCCCCTGAAGCACCAATGGAAACTACAAATCGAGTCAAGCGTATAGCTAGATCGGTTAGAAATTGAACGCAAACCTTTAAATACGTTGCTAAATTTCCCTACTTTGTATACGAAAGTTAACCGTCGCGTTCATGCTCCTGATTTTGTCTTGTGTTCCACGATAGAAGCATGTAAACAGAACTTACCAATCAATGCGACGTACAACTTGTGGTAAGCCTTGAAGGAATATAGCAGGCCTCAATTTTTGACTACAATGAAAGTTCTCAGGTCCGGTCGCTGTCAGAGCTAGAGCTGCAATACTTCTTCAGAGTTTGATTCGCGATTTGGTACGTGACGGTAAGTTCATCGACGAACAAGGTCGACTTGGTTAAGTTGCTCATGGTAGCCGGCCCGATGCGAGCCCAACGGAACGAATATCTCCGAATAACCGACTCGAAACTCTTCCCGTTACCGCGACGTTCTCTCCCAACTCTTACCCCCAATGCAAAAGACCGATCTTTCAACCATTGAGATAACTCCACTAACTGTCAGGACTTTGTGACTGCATCAGGGATGACAAGCCAGGCTTTTCTCGCCTCAATTCGTTCAACCGCGAACCAACATATCTATGTCTCAAGATTGCTGAAAATGGAGCGTACCCAGTTACCATTCTTACAAGCCGTTACGCCAACTCAATCTACACCGTAGGCGTCCCTGTCTAGCATGGACCTGTAGCGAACCATATCGGGTATTTGTTGCTTGCACCTTGGTCAAATCGGAAACGAAAATTACGGATTTCGTAAATAAGAAGGTCAGTCTAGAACCACTCATTTTATGCGTCCATCTCGCAGTTTTCATTTAAATTATTTTCAATTTGTTTTGCTTCCAGTCGGGCCGAACGCGCTTGTATTCTGTCCGGTAAAAGTTTCTGTGACAAGGTAAGTCGAGAAATTGTAATGAGGTTCTCAATGCTATTCCGGTAACTCATTTGTAGCCATCGACTCAGTAGAAACTCAGCGACTCACCATACAAAACCCATAAAGGTCAATGCAAACTGCTATACTAAGTGTCCCATTCCGACGCGTTTCCGCGCCTACGTATTCGGAGGTGGCACCGACTTTATCATAGCTGTTGCCGGTGAGTGGGCGTAGTTTCCTTCTCTCGATCCCGGCTACAACATCTCCAAATCATTCCAGCCGTTACACTGCAGGAGCTGGGAGTATGGACGTATAGCTAAATACATGATTTTTCAAGAAGAGGGTGGACTGGAATCGCCGAAATAACAAGATCAGTAAGTGAAGTTGATCCTACGCGCGCATCCAACTCGATCGAGCGTCGTCAATGTTTGAATAGGTATCTGCTGACATTCCAGTCAAAGACACTTGCGTTATGTACAATTCACAACTTGTACAGCTCTTCAAGTTCAACCCATTTGAATATAGGGAATCCATTGTACCCGCCCTTTGCTTAACTGACTGCGCTGATACTCTCTTTGTACGTTTAAACTCTAGGCCCCCATTTACAACTTGGTTTATTGCTTAATGTATCTCTATGCAGCCACAGCAAGAGATGTTCCGGAAAGGCATGCACCGGGTGAGGGTTGAATGAACTAAAGGCTTCTGCCAATGGTTGACACTGTGTAATCTGAAGGAAGGGGAGCGGGAGAGTATGGTAAATTTACATATCTCCTCTAGATTCAACAGTGAAGAAAGTGCATGCCAGCAATGTCCTCGAAACTTATGTGATTCTATCATCACACTTGAGAACATGAACTGATGCCCCCATCTACTTTCCTGAACTCCCTTCCCCTCAGATTCCGAGTCAAACTTGCGGTAGCGAAGCAAGGAATATAGGCCAGTGTCCATGTAGATAATAAGCCTTCTGTGTCATTTCATTTATTTGATATTCATTTGTGCAGCTTCATTCAATTTGTACTACGAATTATAAAGTCGTTTGCTACATCAAGTGGACGTTTACCGTACATTCAGGCTACAGTGGTATCAGCTCTTAGTGATTGTCGATCATGGTTGCGGTGAATTTCTGGCTGGTGCTTTCGGAGAGAAAGATTTGGGTTCCATCTTTAGGAGTGTGAATTTTCAGTTTGTTACCCGATCAGCTTTTGGGTATATGTCTGACTGCAGCAACGGTAAGGGGAGGTCTTTGAGTCATTCATTTTTATTCATCCGCAGTGCAAAGCTTAGGCTCAGTTAATAATTCACGTACGTGAAAGGTCATAACTATCACCTGGATTGGTTTGCTTTTATTGGCCGGAACGCCTTGTTTTTGCGGTTCCAAGGGGAACAACTGGGCATGTGTGGGGTACTTTACTTACTATGTCGTGGGTAGCAAAACTTACACTCGAATCTACAATGGTATACCAAAGTCGGTCAAAGTTTCTCTGACTAAGATAGCCCTCTGTGCAAATTCTAGTACGGATGTGAGTCATGGCCAACCGGAGCGGTCTTCGAGCAGCTCACTAGTGAGTCAAGATATAAAAAAGCATAGAACGGATACGGGTTTGGCGAACAAGCTTTTTCACCCGTACGATCACTTGACTGGATATTAAAACTGTAAACATCATTCCGGATCGAGTCAAAGCTCACGATTATAGACTGGTTCAGTATGTACAGTAAAAATACACAAATCTACATACATTCAGCACAGCAACATCATACGTCGACCTACAGGGGTGGTGACACTGATGATATCCAAAGTATTTCGTTATCAAAAGGCAAAGCGAATGAGTCTCCTCGTCAAAGTCTAAGACTGAGTACAGCGGAATATAGCAAAAGGAAGGCTGGTAGACATAGGAGCAAAAAATAATGCAAGTAACGTTAGGCAGTACTTGTACATCAACACTGGAAACCAAAATCCATTTCACATCGTAACTTTGAGCGAGTCCACGATTGTTGCACACTTTTTATTCTTCTGGTGGCGACGGAGATCGCTGACGTTGGTGTACGCACTCCAGCAAACAGTGCATTGGAAAGGTTTCACGCCCGCATGCCGGCGAAGATGATCTGAAAAGAAAATCTATACTCAGCTAAACGAATAACATCTTTCGAGCGCGTACCATCATATCTATGCTTGGTAGTAAACCCAACGTCAAGCTCTATACACTCTCTCATAGGACAAAAGAAGCGTGATGGACGCGTTTTGCCACTTTTTCGATCGACTCCACGTCTCATGCGTGAAGCTCGTACAATTCCCGCAGAGCTAACACTCCGACGTCCTTTCTGCGGATACTTGGAAGGGGCCTCGTGAGGAAGATGAGGAGGGATATTTTTATCTGTCGGTGACTCTGGGGAGCTGCGAGACTCTAAGACGCTGTAATCATCGAAGGAAGGGTGAACTGCGGGCAAATATTGGTCTGAATAATCGAAGTTTATCACGCCACTGTCCACTGAACTTTTCAAAACCCCATACACGTTCGGCCAACTTTGCTCGGATAAGTCTGCACATTGCGCCCTGGCCACATGAGACTCGGATTGAAGAGCATCGTGCGTGGACAACGCAGACCAGGACAGAGGGATTCCTGTGTTGTCGATGGGATCCACTTGAGGCACCGACGGGGAAAAAGATACAGGATGTTCGAGTCTGTGGCCTGGTTCGAGATTGAACAAGCTGTGCGACGCGGGAATGTTGACTCTTCCACAGACTTGATGCTGGGACTGGGTGGGCAGTGGCCATGGCGCGGAAAAGAAATTGTTGCTGGCGACGCCACCGTTTTCTGCGGTGCCCTGGAACAAAAGTGTTTGTACACTTGGATGACCAGAATCAGAATTGGGGTTGAGATCGATTGGAAGACCCATTTCGAGTAACCTGTAGTCGTCGGTACCAGCTGGTATGAAGAAATCATAGTTGTTCAACCGCGATGGTTTTTTTTGTTTGGTAGGTCAAGTGGCGTTGCGAAGAAAGAATCAGGCTGGTGGCTGGCGGGAGGCTGGTAATAATAATCGGAGGGAGAAGGAGACGAGGAAACAGAGCTCATTGTGAGCCCACGACGTCAACGAAAGAAATAAAACTGCAAACCCTGGTCAGTAAAACTCAAAAGCAGCGACTGAGCTCTTACAATTTTGGTTTTTCTGGCTGAGGTTCAAAAAGCAGAGTCAATCGAAGTATGGGTTGGTGGTTGAGTTGGGCCAAACATTCTCATGGTTGACTTTTGCTAGGACCGGGCGGATTCCAGATCTGGCAAGAGCAAAAAAAAAATTGCTGTAATGGGAAGGTTCAAGTGATGCAGATCACGAACGGTGAGGAAATCGTGACGCTGTCACTTGCTGTTAAATCGATAAGTAAGTCAGACTGGGTTCGCATTTAATGGAATAGTCAGATTAAAAATCAAGCTTCCTACTTTAATGCTTTCTGGCTCGAGTAGAAGGAATAATATGAAGGATGTAAAGTGGTTTGAAAACATCCATTCTAAATGTGGCACGCCTCGGGCCTCCGTAGTTGACTTGTCGATATAACCGACTCTGCATTACAATCGCAGCCATTACATGCTCATTAACTACAACCGTGCAGCTAACTCTAGTGTCTACTTAAAAAGACGGCAATGAACCCGTAAGGTAGCAGTAATCCGAGACCCTGCTACAACCAATCAATCTGAGTCCACGCCAAAAATCGCGGTGCGATGTGGCGGGGAGACGAAAGTAGGCTGTAACGAAATAACTGAAACGATTAGCCTACCGTGAAGGTCGAACAGAGAGCGGAAGTACCTAACAAAATCTTGGGTATAGCCTAGATAATCTTCGCGGCTTCGCGAGTAGAGGGCATTCGGAGAGAGATAGACTCGGGAGAAGGTTTGGGAGGCAGGAATAGGGCAAACATTGATCCTGCGGTGAACCGAATGGTGATTAAGTTGCGAATAAATCTGGGTATAAGGTAGTAAATCATGACACTCAAATCCGGAAGACCAAAGAGACATACCGAAATGAATTTGGATAACGAAAACACCTTACGTCAACGTCGTACACAGCGCAGCCGGTCGTCACTGTGTGTAAATGACTCGGTTATCTTCCAGGTGTGGCCGGAGCGGCGGATACGGAAGTGAAGGTGTGATTGGAAAAAAGATCTGGAGAGGGCGGCAGAGCGGAGGGATTGACCGCAGCTTCGACGAAGACTTGGGAGAGGGATTTGTTCAGCATTCCGGTTTCGAAATCAGCAAGTATCGTGTTTCGGGAGCAGCACGTGCATTACTGAGGAATATGGCGAGGTCAAACATGTGGAAGATTCGTCTCTGACACCGCAGCACCATTGAAAGAGTGGCGAGCGAATAAGGTGATAAATCGAACTTCCAGGGGTGCAAAAACACGGGCGGGCTCGAGGACAAATCTAGAGAAAAAACATGCAAACGGAGCTGCGTGCGTGGAAGTTGCGTCGAGAAGGATGGCCTTCGAGTCAGTAGAATCGTCAGACCACGGTTAAGCCAGAGGCAAACATCTACAGCGAGAATTCAACTGGATTGAGCGGGCTAGAAGGGATAGAATATGAAATACAAGGCTTACGTTGATTCCTAGCTGGAATACGGGAGCGCTATCCAACTGTCCGAATTGCAACGTCGACGACTTCCGTCGTCCAGGAAACAGGCGCAGTAGTATTTTCGCCGTTGTCGCGTGCCTAAGAGGACATAGACTCCATTCCCTCCCTTCCCCTTTACACTGACTCTACATTTGGTGTAGTTTCGTCGTCTCTCCTTCGAGTCATCTTCCCCCTCCTTCCCGTATCCTCGTCGTCTCCACGAGGCGTAGGCAAACTGAACCATTGCACGCTGCCCCAAACGTGAGGATCAATTGCACAGTGTTGAAAGCGCCGGGGGATGGATAGGTGGAAGTAGTCATTGATATCGCGTCGACGAGCAGGTTCCAGAGACGGCGGTGGAAAGAGAATGATCGGAGGAGAATGGTCGAAGGAGAGCTACGCCAAAATATGGTGCGACGCAAGCCTCGGCCTCGACGGAAGAAACTGGGTTGGGCTGTGTTCGAGATCCACGGACAAGACGGAACCGTTTCAGAGTCGATAGCGAAGGCCGTTAGCGAACAAAGGATCCACAGGTCCTTGAGTCAAGTTCGACTGAGCTTTCCTTGGAATGCTGTAAGCCAGAATTCCGACGGCAAGGATAAACGGTAAGGGTTGCGCAAAGTACTGCGAGTCATCCAATTCCTCACGCGTCCGAGATGCGGTTGACGATAGAGCTAGTGAATGCAAACGCGTAAGTCAAAGTATGGATATGGAAACTTGATGTAGCCGGGAAATGGTCGAACGAGCAAATAGATGAAAAGAAGTAAAGTTTATGAATCCTTACCTTGGAGACCCGGCATCAGAATAAACAGGAAAATGAACTTCCTGTGTTCGTAGAGACTTTGGGAGTAAAAGGTCGAGAGCACGACCTTTAAGAGAGCCTACTCGTTACATAGCGATGCGAGTACGATTTCATGCGGACTGAATGACCAGAAAAGACGAGGAGGTACACCTGCGCAGTTTTGAGCGGCCGAAGAATATAAATTGGGACTGAAATTAGCAGATATCCATACACGCGTAGGTAAGGAATTGTTCAAAAGATCTGCTTAGGAAAGTGAGCCTGACAGGGAAGCCAAACGGACGCGATTGGAATACCTCAGGCCCGTTTCTTGCACTATTCCTGCCTTATATCCATGAGAGTGCATCCATATTCACACAGCGAGAGTGACATATAACGTTCATTTGAAGGATAAGGATGTAGCTATCTGCTGGAAGGATATTCTCCGATTCGAAGCCGTCAAAAAGAAAATTGGTCGGGGCCTTGGGCCTTGGCGGATTCAGAGTAGCTGAGATAGCGAGTAGGGAAGTGGAAGGGAGGGATTGATAGAGATCGTGAAATAGAGATGAAATCGAGGTGAACGTTCGGGAAAGAGGAGTGGACAGGTAAGCGCTCAAATGCTCGAGCGCTATTTTTGGGTGTTAGATCCACTTGTACTTTTGACTTCCATCTTTGCTTTACTTCTCTTTCATGCTCTACCCTTCCAATGAGCATTTGACTGGAGCCATTAAAGAGAGCACACTCGCAGATAGATACTGTGATTTTTAAGAGGAGGCGGGGGAGCAGGGCAGCCAACGGAAGGAGTAATGATAAGTTCTCAGAATATCGCAAGGACGCACATATTTTTAGCTTGACCTCGGACTATAGAGTAACCTACCTATTCCTATGTTTCCTATGTTGTCCCTTCCAATGAACTACGACATAGGATGGACGGAAACAGTGAATATGGTAAGTTGAGAAGGTACGGAGAATCAAATAACTGCCGAGAACGAAGCTGCAGAAAGCCAAATCGACGGATGAGTGGGGAACTGCTAGTAAAAGTTGGTATCTTCTCCCTTCTCGTTAAGTACCGTAAAGATACTAACGGACGATCTTTTTCTAGTCGAGTAATACATTTGTTTTCTGTTACTGGTTTGTGAGACAAATGGATCGTCTTCCTGGAGTGAACGAAGTGCCCTGAACAAAGTTCAAACCTTTCGCAACGCTAATTACTCCAACAGGGTACGTGTCGGTATGGCCTCAGTCCAATTTTCCGTTGCGCAATACCTGGAAGGTAGGCATCTATATGTCTTGCCATAGACTCGACTAAGGCTAGAGTTATACGACAGAATCTGCATACAAGCTCCTTCCCGTTTGTGAGTTTTGACAAAAGAAACAGCGGGAAGTTTGTGGACTTTAGAATTCCGGTGGATAAGTAAGGCGCGCAGGGAAGTATCGTCATTCTTGGCAAATGGGAATGTTGTTCGTCACTATCTTAGGTAACGCGGACAGATCTTGCAGGATATTATTGACTGTTCCGAGCATGGTCGGAGTGAACAATCGTGGATGTAAGTGAATCAAGGTGTATGTGAAAGTGGCGAGGACCGACAGATGCTCGAGAGGGTATGGTTTATTGAGATTTTTGTGTTGCAAATCCGTTGTTACTGAAGCTCTTTATCTGTACAACATTGTCTCCACTAGGTGTAAAATTGCTGAATGTAACGAAAGCCAAACTTGTCGGTCGAGTAGCAGTGGACAGAAAACAACAAAGGGGATGCTACGAAAACACAATCTCCTTGCTCAGAGAAGGCTTCTCAAAGACAGCAGTTGAGACTGTCTGGAAGCATGAGTTATTCGAAGATTACTTAGGGAAATAATAGGGAACGGATGTAGCATCGACAAAGACAGTGCTTTTGTATCATGATGACGCGCTTGGGCGAAAGATAATGTGTAGGTATCTGGACCAGGACAAAAAAAGCCTTGAATTTCTGACATCGCCGAGGCTACTCCAAATGTGCTTCGCAAATTTATCTGTATTACACAGGTTCTAACATGAACTTTCCCAATAAAGTGGATCGGAAAATTTTCTGCTCGACGGGAGACTCATTTCGGTGTACCTAATACCCGTACTTCCATAAAACATCCGAAAAGGGAACAACTATATATCAAGTAAAAGGGTAAGAGACAGTACGGAATGTAAGTAGTTCAACATACATTATCATCGAAAACTTTTTTGACATTTTTACTGATACTGCGATGTTCAGGTTATCAGCGAGGTTAATATTGAAGTTAACATTCACGTCGCTGCTTTGAGTGCCTGCTGTTGGCACCGTACTGTCAGTGACAATAGTATGATTATACAGTGAGCCTTGAAAGGCATTGAATGTCCCTCCTGCAATATGGGGAGATCTCGAATCAGACAATATCTAAAAGTGAGTCCCAAAAGAGTCCAGTGTCAGGAAAGTTAGCCATTGTCACCTTTAAGGCACATACTGAGCTGAACGAATCTCCTGTAGAAATAGACGAATCCCCGGGGGGGTCTGCGCCCATCTGCGGGTAAGTATGGGAGAGACTCTAAATATTTGTTCGCAAGCTATCCCTTTTTATACAAAGGTTGAAAGCATAAATAACCAGTATTTCCAAAGTTCTCAGATGGGATGACAGCAGGTAGGTCTACAGTAATAAACACAGGATTGCAGAGATTTCTCTGAAAAGCTGTTAATTACAGGGACAAGCTGTAGAGTTGCTGTAGACGGATGAACACAGGTTCCAATGATTATTGAAAGATGGCCGGACGTACACTTCCCTGATAAAGGATATAGAACATAGGCAACCTGCAGAGACGGAGAGAAATTTATAGAGTGAATCAGGAGAGTGGAAGAACATTATATTATTTGGCACTGGGAGATCAGAACCTGATTTCCGAGTCCGCCTGAAAGCGCAGTATGGAATGTGATAGATTGAATGCATTGAATGGAACTTTGAACACGAGGCTGATGCGAGGCAAATTGGTGTAGAGTACTTATGTGGTAGTTTGTACAGCTAACTATTTTCTTTTAGAAGTGACCAGATTAGTGTACAGTGTGCTCAACACCCTGAAAGGTACCTGAGGAATAACTTCATTATCTTCAATTCAAATTTATCTCTACTATGGAGCTGTTGAACACTAATTTGTCTCAGGCATCTGTAGATGAAGAAAAACATCAGTAGCTGATTTGGGCAAACGAAAGTCTAAGCGTAAGAAATAATTGTGAGCGCTGAGGATTCTTTGGAAAGAAGTAGAACCCAACAGAAGAGTAACGGAAGCCTGCGGCCCATAGAACTGAGTCGTTGAGAAACCGAGAACAGCAGAAGCATACTGCCGACTTTGCTTCAATGCTATTCATGTATCTCAATGAATGCAAGGCGGGACTCTAACAAAAGTATAGCGGAGACTGTACAGCTTTTTATATCTGCCCGCTGAGCTACAGAACGCGAAGACGACGAGCATCGAAGTTGTGTAGGAGTAAAAAAGTTACCTAAGACTCAGCCCAACGAGAACAGAAAAAGATTATCTTTCATAGCTCATGGAGATATAGTCGAATTTAGCGTTCAAACAATTGACTCAGATTTGAAAGCTCAAGACAGATCTATAAGTGTGGAGGCTGGTTAATAACGCATAGTCTGCGTTTGGGGATGCATATTGCTCAAGGTCATAGGATCTTCACTTCTTCATCCATCATTGTAGAACAGGCTGTTTGAGCTGCATAGAGGAGGGAGCGAATCGGAGATGTTGAACTGACTGGGAGATTGGATGAGAAAGAGTGGATATGAGTACAATAGGTTTGCGATTTGACCATTGTAAAGAAGGGTTAGAGATTGCGTACAGTAGGGGAATGTAAAAACCCCTTAGGGCTGTAACAGTCTAGAAAGCCTTTTCGTCTCTGCCCAAACGCTACTCCCTCTCGAAAATCCAACATTTCCAAAGCGATATCGTCACAATCAATTCCACTCCGAACCGCCCAACCGTCGACGTCGTTCCGATTACATGCATTTGCTGGCCATACAAGAGTTATACCCTTCTCTGCTACACCGATAAAATGAAGCGTTTCAATGTCCGTCTCGCCCGTTATGAAATTTGTGGATCATTCCGCAACAATTTCTGCGTCGTTAAGACTTGAGAAAGAAATGGAAAAAGTGGAGCTTGTCACAATGAAAGGGGGACCAGAAATAGGAGGCCAGATTCCTCTTCAACTTGTCCACCGAGTCATCGAATGCCATCCATTTTACGCGAATCGGTTTTGTGACTTCCATTAATTGAGGTGCGGTCAAACAAGGCCATGTTGGTAATGAATTCAAGCTCCATCTACTGCGAGCGGTAAAAAGCCACATCTGGATTACTACAGCCAATTCGGATGTGTGTGTACCAAGATCTTTCGAGCCAAAAAACTTGCGAACCGAGCAAAAAGCTAGCCAGAGGTGAACGGCATTGCTTGTCACTTCTCACAAAATGGGAGGTGGCTATGAGTGAGGGTGAGCGTAATAAGACGGTTGAGAATTAGAAATTTAACCCCATTCCTCGCTCGTTAGCACGGCCAGGGACGGCTACACAATCGAGACGAGAAATAGGTCCAATTGAAAGATGAGAGTTTAAGGATTAGAAGATAGCAGACAACTTATGGGCGTTCATAGGGAGGTTGAGGGTTGCTTTTTGGCAGGGATGAAACAGCGGGGAGACCCGATGGGAGGAAGGGCATGGTGGTGGCTGCGGTTTAAGAGTGTTGATCAGCGTAAACAAGAATTTGATCGTGGTCACGGATCGTGTACCAGACGCGTTCCGGGACCTTGGTATCAATTAACGGACGTGTTTTAGTAGAAAGCTTTGCTGTTTAAAGAACGCAAATGTACGCCTACATATCAAAAGTTCATTATCTATCAAACACTATGCATTAGAAATTGTCGATAGCAATAAAGGAGTGAGAAATTCAACGAACTTGAGTACATCATATGTCTGTGGCATTGAAGCGAGTACGAACTTCAGCATCAGTACCTACGTAGTACGTTCAGAGTTTTGAAACGATGAGAATGTTCCGCAAACAGCAGCAACGAAAGCATTCAATCAAGCAAGAAAGGTGCTCGGCCGATTGAAGTCGTAATTAAGGTGACTGACAGACACTACTGCTATCACAGTGTTCATGTGCGAATGTTTTTTTCGCTGCATCAGACTGAACTTACGCGAATCGTTCATTTATCAGTCACCTATAGAACTATTTGTAGGACCACAAGTACTGAGAAATGATTGCATAAATATTTCCTTACCGATGTTCAAAGATGAAGCATGCCCATAGCCCTGTGAATCAAAGCCAACTCATTATCGCTATGCAAGAAATGTCGGTCTCTCCGCATTTTTACAAGTGATACAACGACCGAACGCAATAAACCTACCTAATGCGATATATTCAATACATTGAAAAAAGCGATTTGAAGATCTGCGTCAAGACTGGCAAGCAAAATAAGAGAATATCATGGACCAGCATCTCACGAAATAATTGAATGAAACGCGGTCGACCGAGGCTAGTGCTAATAAGACATCCATCACATACATTAGCCAGAAGGCACACTTGAGCGACGACAACTTGATTTAGGGATCCAACTGATCTCGGGGGTGAAGCTCACCATGAAACCGATGCAGATCTGCTCAAAATTTCCAATATTCAGATCTTTCTGTAAGGCTTCGGTACGCAAAAAGAAAGCGACATACCAAAAGATTTCATTCTCGTAAACGGAAGGCGGCTCTACAAATAATCGATTCAAGGGCTGCATCCATCTTATCCACTTCCAGACGTGTCCTTAAAGAGAGGAGGATTACTCGAGAAACAAGCGTCCACTGCACACGCAGCTAGAACGAGTTCGCCAAACTGTCAATTGCGAACAGGAGCGCGCTCTTCTAAAAAAATAAAGGAAGTAGTAATTGACCAAATCTTCCATGAGATGGTCTGCGGGGATATCAAGGAAAAGTTGTTGGCCAAAAAGGTTCTGTTGCTGGTTGCTGGTGACTGATTACGCGTTTGCAGCGGTCGTTTGTGACCGTGGTCGGGTTGTACGTCACCTATAGCCCCTCCTCCATTTTGAGTGTATGTCTACCTCTTAATATCCTTGCCAGTGTTCACCGCATTACGTTGCTACTATTTCCGTGGTGCAGAATGTTCTTTACATCAGTCCCGAAGGTTTAAGTCCTATACCGATTTTGGACAGAGACAGTATTGCAGTAGGTCCAATAAACGCATATTTTTCGTATTGAGGACTGTCTTACATTTGACTGAAATCCGATGCATGGTATCGGATCCCAAGTGATTGTAGTCTATAAAATAATGGTCCGCCTCTTCTCTTGCGGCTCTCGTTGCACCAAAACAATTATTCCGAATAAATTCTTCATATATGATGAAAGTATGAAAAGATAGTGCCGCATTCTGTATCCAGCATCCTTTGGGCTCTGTATGAGAATTTTTTCGCGGGACATTTGGGTATCTGGAGTAAACCGAAGAAAAATCGGAACGTCGTGATGGGTTTCGAGGAGGAGCATCGCGCCCGCGTTGGACAGGGTCCCCTCCACTTGAGCTTCAATAGGGAACGGTTGTGCTCTTGGCCTGTAACGCATTTTCATCTTCACAAGAGACCGCCGTCACCCAGTGAATCGGTATCTAAGAGGCGCTTGATCCGTTTTTCTATCAAGCTTTCTCAGCTCTGCTCAACGAAAGGCAAGTAACCGCGGAATACATTACCTCTTAATTAAACTTACTATATTCGGTCAAAATCAAGTCTGCATACCTTTCCGCCAACGCAATAGACGAAGCTTGCGAATAATTACCGAGTACCCAAGGGAAAATCGAAGAATCAGCACTAAGGTGATTGAACACAAGCTCCTCATTTACCACACCCTCATTTTCTTTCCTACTGTCTGGTCCTATACGAAGAATAGTGATACAGTGCACGATTGCGTTCATGTATAAATTTGATTGACGATGTGTCGTCTTTTCCTGCGGATACACCATGATATCCATTTCAGCCATGCGAGCATGCTCTAGGAGGCGCAAGGTTGGCTGGATTGCCCAGACAGTGAGGACTAACGAGTAAAGGATATGATGCGGACGATAGGCGCACGGTACCCTGTAGCACATTCAAAAAGAGAACATGCCCCGTTAAACTGCAAAATTATCGGTGGAATTGTAAACTATCTCGAAGAAACCGTGAAATATCACCTTTGAGAAGACACGTAACAAAGCGTCTTGCAGGCCGAATTTCGATGCTAGGGAGGGTGTCTATTTTGATACCAGCCAGCTTCGGTATCCGTTCCTCGCTAAGCAACAAAGTAGATCCTAACAGGGTAATTCGAACGACTGGCGCGAGGAGCATGCCCGTCCTAAGGAAGATATTTCAATAGCTCAACCAAAAAATCCGACGGTCGTTTGTGCACGCAGACGAGAGAATTGGATATTGGTACCTCGTATGCATCAAATAATCAGCAGTACAGGGACAACGCTATTAAAGAACCCGAACATACCAAATTCGAAACGACTCAGGGAGGTTTTTGACGATATGAATGCTTTTCTCATTTAAGTAATTGACAAGATCATCCCCACTGAAATGTACTCAGTAAACAACAGAACATACAAGCGACGAGCATTCGTACCTAAGGATCAGGAAATGAGAAGAGCCCAGTGGGCATGTACAGTATTGATCTTCGCTACCTCGAAGAGCGGGATCTAAGGTCAATACCACGGACTGAAAAAGGTTCATCAGAGTGGCATGAACGGTGAACATCGCTGCCTCATTTTGATACGAGTGTCTGAGAGGATTGTACGAAGACATGATACCTGACAATCGTTCTGACTGAGTCTTACATTTACCAAACAAGTTGAATAAGCTTGGGACAGGCAACGAAAGTCGCTCTGAGGGCAGCAGGTGGAGTGGCGAAGGAATTGGGATGTACCGCTACGAAGAGCTTGCGAGAAAGGTGTCAGCAAGAAGGGTAATCATAAACGCCAGAGTTGAGCTTACCGTACTGCTGCTGACCCTCTAACAATAATTTAACATGTCTACAGAAACGTAATTTTGTAGCACACGGGTCTGGTACTGATGATAATGACGATGGAAAAACATGATGAGCGGAAGCTGCAAGAGTATGGACGGGATTTACCGTTTTCAGAGAGCTCCAATATTCAGAACGCCGTGTAGTCCGCTTTGCGAATCTGGAGTCGAGCGGGTGCAATACTCAGGGAAAGAGCAGCTAGAGGGCACCGGTTCATTTAATATTACTGTCTAATCAGAGTCCATGAGATAACCTACCTCATTCAAGAGACGAGAGAAAAACATAACATAAGGTAGGAGAGTCGGTGAGGTCGTGAGAAGGTACATTAACCACGCAAGCAAACGGATGGGAGTGAGTTGCGGTGACCTAGTAAACTAGTCAGAATAACTGTACAAAGGCAAGAAAGTATTTCCGTTGCGGAAGGCACAGAAATCCTATGTTTCGGCGCTACAAGGTGCCTTGATAACTGTGTATGATCGATTTTGTCAAAACTACGGTGCCGGTTTGAATGTGTGTGATCTAGCTGGGAGGTGAAAGAATTAGAGCATTATTGAGAAGGTAAATCTGCCAGGCTTCAAAAATACGAGGATGGATACTTATACAGAGGTACTTGAAACGCCAAGATAGGAGAATTCTGTCGATGTAGCCGCGCGGAAGGGAGATCGCAGAGCTGGAGTTACCGGGTGACCATAGAGATTAAGGGTTACAGATTGATAGTGAATAACCACCTTACATTAGAGGGCCTCGAACACGCGAAGGTTTCATGTTAAAAGCAATAAAAGATGTTGAATTTACTTCGAAGTTGCCATGAGCGACTTATGGTTACTTTGATGCTAGGGATACCGCAGTACTGCAGTTGCTGCATGGACTTAGTTTGACTTGAGAGTTCCAGGTAAAATAAATTTTCTATTCAAAGGTAATGCGAGAGATGGGGGATAAGGAATGGGAGACGGCGAAGAAGAGAGTTAAACGATTTGACGCCGGTATCACATGGGCGCCTATTCATCAATCCTTTTCTTTTGCGTACCTTCACTCTCGATTCAACCTCGCGGCCATAGCTTGTGTCTGGACGCCTCACACGCAGGAAAGGTCTTCCGCTCTACACGCTGCTTGTGTTATATCGCTTATATAACCCCTCTGCGCGTAATTTGGGTCGATACGGATTTTTGAATTGGAGCTTGGGCTGCACCGCGAAATGGTGAATGGAAATAGGTTTCCGATTGACTTATGAAGCACGCCGGTACGTATCTGCTGGAGTATATGTGAAGGTGGCAGCTCGCTGATCCTCCGCAAGGTCTAAACTAGGTGTTCTCGTGCTGAATACACTGCGTCAACTCCATCGCGAATTTCTACCTACTCGATAGCGAAAACCAAGGAAACCTCAGTACGGTTCATTGTATCTTGACTATCATTCAACGGACTGAACTCCTTGCGGTAAGAGAAGCGGTAGCGGCGTATTCAAGTCTTGCACGATGGAGACGGGTTAGTTGTGTGAGATTCTTCGATTTCGAGGGTCGGTGCTGGTTTATTGGTTATCTAGCTATTGTCGTTGACGCTTTCTAGCTTCTCCCTGTGCCACGACTCTAGGGCATAAACGGTAGCGTTTCTATCAGGCCTGTTAATGCTGAATTAGCAGGGTGCGTATATCGTTCAGTCTCCTTCTACCAGGCTCTCACTCGCTCTTCCTTTTCCCTCAGATGTTCGCCGGAGCTTTCGCTCCTTTCACTAATAGTATCCGAGTTACCAATAAGGCGTGAGACAGGAGATTAGGACTAGGATATCCTTTGGGGGAACGATGGGCTATTCGGCTCAGACGTTTGCGTGGAAAGTACGTGTCCTACTTCCGCCTCAAACGGCTAGTCGAATCTAATTTTTTTTCGGCGTGTTGTCCAGGTGTGAACAACTTTCTCAAGGTAATCGGCAGAATCACTCAGTCTTCTTACACCCGCACAACCGTTTTCCGTCTAATCGGTTGTACATTCGTCGGCGATTCCATGGCCGGTTTGTCTCTCACATGCAATCTTCGTTGCGTCTTCCCTCGCGTCCCATCCACCGTCGTCCCCAGCAGGTTCCTCTATGTCGTCGGGGATTCTGGTACTCGTTCGACTCTGTCTGCCTCAGTCGCCACCTCATCCGCATCTATGGTGTCGATCGACGAGGTCAGCAAAGTTCTCATATGGTCCCCAGACCCTGCTACTGGCGGCGAGATCCAGCCTTTACACCACACTCCACGCGTCATCCGTATCGCCGACAAGCTCAATTTTGCTCAGATCTCAACGGGGTGCTCTGGATCGCAGGAAGGAGCGAGCAGCACGACGTCGGGACTACTTTGAGGGATCCGATTTTCGACTTTACGATCTGTTTCAACCGACGAAGACGCTAGGACGGTCGAAACGCGTAGGTCCGGTTACGAGTGCTGCGAAATTCTGAAGTATCCTGGGTATCTGTACATTGGGCACGAAGAGGGTCATATTTCGATTCGGTCATTGGAAGGAGATGACGGTGGGCTGCATCCGAAGTGTTTTGAGGTGATGAAGGTTGCGTCGACGGATGTGGCGAGTATGGAGGGGATCCATGACAAGCTGTGGGTTGGGGGAAAGAACAGGTTGATTACAGTGTATGATGTCGCTCCGCGCTCGTGGATCGTGATGAATTCGCGGATTGCCCATCCCGTTCTTCCTGTCCTTGTTGTAATGATGTCACATCTGTCGCACCGTTCCTCGACCATCACTTCTATCAACGGTCCCTAACGCGGTTGAAAGTGTCCCCATATTTTTATAGCTGCTTAGAACCGTTTGATTGCCCATATCGATGCAATAGAGTAACCATGCCACCAAAAAAGACCAGAGCATCGAATAAAAAAATGTACGCCTAATGAACGGTGTTCCTATGTTCTCAGGAATTTACGCTATTTTGGTAGAGTTTGTGTACGATCTGGCTGCCAATTCCCTTATGATGGCAAGGATGCCTTCGACCATAGCAAGCTTTATCACTCTAAAAACCATACTTTGAACTTTCACGGTCAGCATTCTTATTTCAAACGAATCACTTTCTTTCTCATCCATTATTTATAAAGGTAAGAGTGTCGAAGTCGAGCGACGTTCTGATGGAAAGATGCAATGCCCTTGTAATTCGGATCTCCGTGTGCGATATGACTGGCAAAAAGTCCTTGCGATGTGCAGACAAGCGACACATCCAGCTCCCAACAATAGCCGATGGCGAGATATTGAACCTCAGATCTCCGTTCTCACCCTTTCATCATTGGAACAGGACAGTGGTATCTATTTGACCGGGATGACACCTAATCACCTTTTCCTGCTCAAGCGTCCACAAGCGGGCAGCAAAATGCTGTCGGAGCAACTTATCACATCGGACCTCATGCAAGTTACCCAACTGCGAATAATCATACGCTCGACTCCAGTATGACTGCAGGAACAGATGTAGAAGGGTCTCGTAGAATTGATCAAGACTATATTGAGGATAGCTGTGAGTATTTGGTATAGGCTCTGATCCTGTCCCCAGTTGACCGCCTAACACTCTTCTAGGGCAGATTGGGCCCAATCTGAATTGAGATCGCTCATACTCATTACTCTTGTCTGAGCAGTGATGTGACTAAATGAGGTAAAAATGTCAGGTCAAAAGGGTTAGGGGTTAGGGGTTAGGGGTTAGGGGTTAGGGGTTAGGGGTTAGGGGTTAGGGGTTAGGGTTAGGGTTAGGGTTAGGGTTAGGGTT
The DNA here is from genome assembly GCA_000827265.1 of Collybiopsis luxurians FD-317 M1. NCBI lineage: Eukaryota > Fungi > Basidiomycota > Agaricomycetes > Agaricales > Omphalotaceae > Collybiopsis > Collybiopsis luxurians. The sequence goes on along the minus strand of KN834821.1, from coordinate 32 downwards.
AGGGTTAGGGTTAGGGTTAGGGTTAGGTTAGG
>KN834820.1:239782-286857 GCA_000827265.1 Collybiopsis luxurians FD-317 M1 | reverse complement strand
GTTGCCAATTGTTAAGTATGTCAGGCTTTTGCAGTACTCTCGTAAATTTGCTTCTGAACATCTAAATTTATGTCATCTTCATTTAAATTGGCAGCACCCCAATTCCCTGGGTCAATAGATTTGCCTTTTCCAGAAGGAGTTCTTTCAGTATTCTGAGCTACCCTGGCTGGTACTTGAATAGAAACTCGACGCAAAATTTGTTCACGTTGCTGAGGTGTAAGCCTAGCCTCAGCCTGCTTAATTACCGCGATTTGCTCATCAGACAAATCAATGAGAGAATTATTACCATTGTTATTGGTATTGTAATTACTACTACCCTGACTTTTGTGCTCAGGGATTTTTCTTACTTCTGATCCTACCTGACCGTGCTCGTCAGCTTCAAGTAGGTCTGTGCAGCCAGAGGTACTGCTCTGGTCATTGGTCCAAGATGCAGGCCTCAATGGCAGCCATGCAACTCCCTCTGGAGTCAAACCCCCTCTGGGGTCTCGAGCCTCGCTCGGATCGCTCTCCCGCATAGGGTGCGTAACAGGGTTCAACAACCCTGATTCCCACTCATCCAGAGTGGGGTGATGAGATGAGAATGATGGCTTACCTGGTGCCGTGGGCCTGCGCAAGCCCTCACCTGAGGAAGAACCTGTAGTCATAGTGTCTGAGTTAAAGAGAAAAATTTGTATACCCAAAGTACAAGTTATTTCTGAAACCAAATAGTCAATTGGAAGGGGTTTCAACGAGGCAAACCTTGTGAGCTAGAAACACCAGAGGATACTCGAAGTTGATCAGACTTTGAGGGAGCCCGTAAGATGTCGAGACACAGAGTTATCCTTGTCAAAAATATGTCGCGTGTCAGTGACGGAGTAACAAAGCACGCAGACAAGAGGTGAACAAGGTGAGCAGACGTCGAAAGTCTTTACTGAGTATTCGGCCAGAAGTGACAAGGATAAAGTGTCAATTCAGAAAATCCTACCCTACTTCTACGTATATGCTGGCTTATATAGTAAATTAGGGTATATGTAATTAGTTGAGTAACTGTCCAAGTGATCTACGAGTAACGATGCGAGTACAGATGGAATGAAAGTGCGAATGTAGTCTAATTGAATGAATGTAATGTAAATGATGAATAAAAGGAATGTGGGTATATGCGGAGCTATGCAAGTGTTACGGCGATATGTGACGCACCGCTACAGATACAAACACTTCTCCGTTAGTCCTAGTCATGGTATAACGTATTAAGTGACCTCTCCGTTTTCTTCAAGCTGCGAGTCTTCACTGAAAGACGTAAGAAAAGGTAGGGTACATTTCGTTTTCGGTCTTGGGGCGGAATATCGACTAGTCTACTCCACTTCCTCGCTCGAAAGCAGGATCTCTCTTTCACTGGCCCTTTCCTTTCGATCCATGCAGTTCTCCGTCGTCATGAGGGGCGATTGTCCTTTTTGTCCACTGGTCTTAAAAGCAGGCGACCAACATGCAAACACGGAAGCGATTCGGCTATACGCTTGGAAACTCTGGATCCAGTATAGGCTCGAAAACCTTATCGAGGGAGCTTATAAGCACTTCAAGCGGTTCAACAATCAAGTTAAGTCCGTTGTTCATCACATTGCTCAAATCGAACGCTACGGCTTGAATCGTCGCAAGAATACGGCATGGGCTTTCCGTAAATGGTAGAGCGGGACCCATCTTAGACTAAATGATTTTGCTTCAACCCTTCAACACTGTCTCAAATAAAACTTTGTCTTGGATTCGAAAATCTTAGCCCAAAATCTTGGCCCAAATAGCATTCAAAATGCGTGGAAGCATTTATTGCTGAACCTACTATTGCTCTTACGCCAGCCGTAGAAAGCGACTAGTGACTTGCAGCTGTTCATAAATTTGAAGCATTGCTTTCAAAAATGCACCTTAATGATTGTGTTTACCTACAAACAAACTACTAATCATTGCTCCATGAGGATGCCGTCAAATGCACAGTTGTCCTGGGATCGATGGAACAATGAATTAGTAGTTTGTTTGTAGGTAAACACGATCCAAACACGATCACTAAGGGGCATTTTTCAAAAACAATGCTACAAATCCGTGAATAGCTGTGATGAACTTACAGCTCGTCAAGAAAACCTAGGCCAATTTTTTTAAAAATGACATATTGGCCGATTTCGCGGCTGACGGTAGCCGCCATTCAAAACTTGAGCCAGTTGCCTGCCGGGCTCCGAGAGGCCCCAACCCTCATGATGTCATAGGAACCGCTAATATGACATCCCCCGATCCGAATTATAGTAAGGTCGGCTGACCACTGGCGATTCTCTTTCAGAGGTTAAGTAGAACACTTTATCCTTCCTGGTATGGGCACGCTATTCCACATACCTGGCCTCAAAATGAGTCTTCTTTTCTCTTCTCGCTAGGCGTCGATGACTTGCATCTCGATCCAGATGTTTCTACTGATGTGCGCTTATGCTATAGTCGCCGGTGTAAACAACGCCTAAACCTTGTTTCTATAGGGCAAGGAATATCAGCGGCGGGGTCGAGAGTCAGTTGTGAGCTCGTTCCCATCCTTCACAAAGGTATTGCATCGAGACAGTTGGCACCCAATGCTGTTTTGTAGGTTTGGTTAATTGGCCCCAGGAGCTCCAACTTTTGCTGTTAGTTGCAACTTGCAATGAACGTCTGATCTGGTGGTTGTTTGGGCCTATTCATCCTTTGTGATCAACAATTTCTTGAAACTTCAAATGATAGATTCAGGGGAGTTAAGACTATTCAATTGTTCAGCACCACTACCAGACCGTGTCTAAAGATAATTTGGTTCTTGCTCAGTCGAGCTGCAGAGTGAAAATATGCACTCATGGTCCCCAGGAGTCCCTTGTTATGCCGAACTCCTTTCAGCCACCCTCAACTGAGCGACACCACGATGGTCATTCTTGATTGATTCATTTGATGGATCACTGCGAGTTCTGTGATCCTGCACATTGCTTCCGCATTTCTGTATACTCAAATATCCCAAGTTCAATGCAAAATGCTGCTCACTTGCCTATGAAAATTGAAGATGTGGCTCCTACTCGATAGTAGTGACATGAGCTCATCTTTTACTGGTGGTGATTGGATGGCTCTATCCTTTCCAGTGGGTTGGATGTATAATAGTACAATGGTGACGGGAACTCTGGGTAACTTGATTGTGTCCTTTCAAGGTTTGTTCTACCAGGCTTGATCAATTTGTGAAATTATTCTCTGAGTTCATTGAATTGGGCCCAGCAGGAACCTCAGTATCATTTGTCGGAAACACCCCGTCTTCCACAAATTCCCCAATGTGGTTTTTGGCCAGTATTGACTCCAATGAACCATATAACTGCACCTTCCCAGATGCAGGTCCGACACAGCTATACACTCAATGGTATCAAACTCCAACCCTCACTGATGGCCTACATATTGTAAACCTGTCCAGCATTGTGGTTGACCTGGATTATACACTCATTACACCCGGGATGACGACTCCTTTGGAAGGAAGCACACTTGTTATCGATGATACTGACCAGGAATTAGTGTACGAGGGTAATGGGTGGAACATTACAACCAATGAAGTCATGGTATGCTATGATGGATGTGTGGATGGCTTGCCATTAGGGAATGGAACACACAGGACAAGGACAGTTGGAGATGGATTGAAATTTATGTTTGCTGGTGATCCTTCTTTTGAATCTAATTCAATCAAAAGCAGTCTGATTATATTGACAGGGACTAGTATCAATGTATATGGTGTCTTTGACTGAACTGGAACAGGGAGTGTCTCACTTGACTTCACACTGGATGATCAGACAACCTCAAAAGATGTCATTGTCCCTGCTGGCAATAACCCACCGCGAGAGACACAGAACTATCAATTTTTCTCTGCAACAAATCTTACAGCAGGCAACCATACTCTGTTCATAAATGTTACCCAGTCGCTGGGAAGCCAGACATTTATCTTTGACTTTTTGACTTACCAGCCTTCATTTGATTCCCTTGCAACTAAACCAAACTTTACTTCATCCCCTTTGGAAACCCCATCCACAATTTCTTTACCAATTACTCAATCGACTGTGACGTCAACTGCTACAAACCCTCACCACAACTCACAACATATCGGGGCAATCATTGGAGCCACAGTCGGCGGAGCCTTAGCATTCTCCGCCATTCTGTGTTTTGTATGCTGGAAGAGAAGGACCAGTGGAAACGAGGTTTATTGTAAGTCCTACTTGTTCTTCTTCTGAGCGACTACACCTAACAAAAGGGTAGTATTAGAGAGATCACATATTGAACCTTTCACCCTTGAAACACCTACCCAAACAACCAAGACCTCGCCGGTATCTGTAATGAGAAGGCTTGATTCTGATCCTCGTCAGGCAAGGAGTATGAGCGGACAAACAGGACCCCTGGCTACAAAGTACAGCAAAGTCCAGCACACATTGACAACTGCAGACACCGGAGTTCAAATGAGGAATGAGGAGCAGAGTAGGGTAGTATATCATTCAACTAGTGAAGCGCCCCCAGATTATTGTTCAGGTTGTTGAGAAATATCACTATGGGAACTCGGGAAAAACACTCTATACTGGTGGTTAGCCTTATCCCTGTTGATTATGTCTAGATTCAATTCAATTCTCTATGAACTAATCCAACTGCTGTGGCGGCCTGTGTATATGAAGTATCTGTGAAGCACTGTGGTGTTTAAAGTAGCTTTGTGGATGGACGAGAAAGAATGAACTACTTTAAAAAGTCTGACAACCTTGTCGGGTTCTCAGCGTACCATATCTTATCCTAACGTTACACGTAAGATGGCTAAATGTAGCAAGCTGCCTGAATGAGTTTATTCTCCCTTGGACCATTCATTTACCGTAGCTTAGTTGCAGCTCATTCGTAGCTTAATTGAACCTTCAAATAAACAAACTTGTCGAACTCTCGCTTGATTGGAACCGACTTCACGGATCTTCCCAGGGGAAGAAGTCAGAGATGCTCAGCCCAACTCACAGTTGTCGTTCACCATCTGTTTGAACTGCTGAAATAGAGTAAAGACCGAATTACCGATGGAGCCAGTGCTGCACAACAGGTCGCGACTCGCCAAGACAGCATTCATTGCCTAATGCTTGCTCACTCGAGATGCAACCTCATACTCGAACCTCAGGAAATGTTTCAATTTTTTGATTAATGGGTCGTGTGATCATTGCATGCATAGGGATATCCCTATCAATACGCAACTACATAACATTGCTTGCCTGGTATGGTGAGCGAACTTCACCCAGGTGACTCAACTGAGAGTAATAGCAGTTTTGCCGGATAGATTTTGCGTCCATAATGAGCCCCGAAATCTTATACATTGCCTTTCCGTGTACCTTCTGAGGCTCAAATATCCCAAGCTCAACACAAGAAGTTTCTCACTTCTCTATATCTTTGGAAGATGTGGCTCTTACTCGACAGTAGTAACATGAGGTCATCTTTTACTGGCGGTGATTGGATGGCTCTATCCTTTCCAGTGGGTTGGATGTATAATAGTACAACAGTGACGAAAACTCCGAGTGATCTGGTTGTGTCCTTTCAAGGTTCGTTCTACCAGGCTTGATCAATTTGTGAAATTATTCTCTGAGTTCAGTGAATTGAACCAGCAGGAACCTCTATATCATTTATCGGGAATACCCCGTCTTCCACAAATTCCCCAATATGGTTTTTGACCAGCATTGACTCCAATGAACCATATAACTGCACCTTCCCAGATGCAGGTCCGACACAGCTATACACTCAATGGTATCAAACTCCAACCCTCACTGACGGCCTACATATTGTAAGCCTGTCCAGCATTGTGGTCGACCTGGATTATACACTCATTACACCCGGGATGACGACTCCTTTGGAAGGAAGCACAATTGTTATCGATGATACTGACCAGGAATTAATTTATGAGGGTGATGGGTGGAATACTACAACCAATGAAGTCATGGTATGCTTCGATGGATGTGTGGATGGCTTTCCATTAGGGAATGGAACACATAAGACAAGGACAGTGGGCAATGGATTGAAATTTATGTTTGCTGGTGATTCTTTCAGATCTTACTTTTGATCACTATAGTCTAACTGGATAGCCAGGTACTAGCCTCAGTGTATACGGAGTCTTTGACTGGACTGCTACAGGGAGCATCTCGCTGGACTTTACTTTGGATAATCAGACAACCTCGAAAGATATCATTGTACCTGCTGGTAATGTTCCGCTGCAAAAGACACAGAACTATCAATTTTTCTCTGCAACAAATCTTACGGCAGGCAGTCATACTCTGCTCATAAATGTCACTCAGTCATTGGGAAACCAGATGTTTATTTTTGATTTTTTGACTTACAAGCCTTCATTTGATTCTCTTGCAACCAAACCAAACTTCACATCGTCATCATCGAGCGCTTCCACCACATCAGCAACCGTTTCATTACCTCATTCTCAATCAACATCGGCTGCCCCATCGCTACTCCATCTCTCACATATCGGAGCAATCATAGGTGCCGTAGTTGGCGGAGTATTGGCAATCTCCGCTTTTCTGTTTGTTGTCTATTGGAAGAGAAGGACCAGCAGAAATAACATTCATTGTAAGTCTCAGCTCGTTTTCATATTGAGCAAGCGCGTCTTATAATAGTATAGCATCAGAGAGACCCCACATTTATCCTTTTCCTAGGCTCAACACATCTCCTGGAAGAAGAATACGTCCGATATCACTCATGAAAAGCCTTGAGTCTCTTCCTTGGTGGGCATCAAAAGCCGGATATATTGACCGCCTTAGCGAAGATTCTGGATCTAGTGCTTCAAATCACAAAGGACAGCATGCAATGATATTTGCAGATCCTGAGGGCCGAGTGAGGACAGGGGAGGAATGGAGTGAAGTCGATAATTCGAACAGTAGTGAAGGGCCTCCAAATTACTCTGCGGTCAATTGAAATGCTTTTCTTAACCGTAAATCTATCCAAGGTAGTAATATCTGTGTACTGAGCACTCGTTATGTACTCTAAGTTACACCTGCAAATTAACATTTATCCCGGCAAAAGTAACTTATGAGCGGATTGAGTGTTGTGAATTTTGACAGACTGTGCCCAATGTGACGGACGAGTTTCATCCTACAGTCGGTGGCATTTTGCAAAGTGCCAATTTGAACCATCGCAGTGGTCTTTAATGCAGTTGGCTAGTCGGTCGGAGTACTTATGTCCCCGCTTCAATAACAGAGGTCGACGGTCACCTTCGTCAAGCATGGTTAGCGGTAGGTACTACGCCAGAGTCTCTTGTAAATTTGCAGTTGCGATGATGATGATAAGTGGACCTGCCGAGCCCAGTACTTGTGTTGATGGGAAAACGCGAAATACCACGTATGCCATGGAGCTCTTTTTCTGATCATTCAACTTCGAAGAAAGGCAAAAGGCAAAAGCTTGACTCCTGAGCCCTGACTACGTGGCGGATGGCGATGAATGATCACGATACGATGTGAATTTCAGGTTCGAGTTCGAGGAATTGGTACAGTTGAGCTGTATTCTGGTTCATAATCGTATGCACGAGCGTGATTGGAGATGAGGAGGCAGTAGCCTGGATTAGCTAGGAGGGAGGGGTAGGGAATAATTAAACGCTGTGCAAGCCTATGCTTCGTTGTCATGGTCACCGCGCAAGTATGCTGTACTTCGTGTTTGTGATCAGAAGTGAGCAGGAATACTTGAAAAAGAGGTGAAGGGAAAGATATGAGATTTGCAAAGATCCGAAAAAGAAACGCATCTGGTGGTATGTGATGGGCGACGGTTGCATTGCAGACTACGCTTTTGATTGATCGAGGAGGGGGAATACGGAGTACATGGTTTGTGTTTTATACAAAGTTACCATATCAGAAGATTCAATGCTTGAAGAACATTTGATTGTTTTGAATACTTTTTCGTATGTACATATCATTATAAATGAACGAGGTCTTAGATGGACAGGGAGAAGATCATCGTAGATCATGATCGTGTTCCATTATTGCTCCAGCTCCATTATGATGTGAATAGCTCGTTCAAGAGAGGTTGCAAGCCACCATCTCCGTATCTTTCCTTGTCGTGAAGTCACAACAGGATAAGTACAACGTAAAGGCATTGTCCCCTGCAATGCCGGGAGTTTATCATCATCCACGAGTACTTATAACCAGGTTTGTGGAATCGTAAATTGAGGTACTAATGTATTTTAAGATGTACGCACGTCAGGTTATGGTCGCTACATATAGCTTATTAGAGCTTGGCATGATCATCATTCATAGGACGCCACAGGGTCGTTATTTGGATTTTCTTTACTTCTTTTTTCGTTTGTTTCTTTTTCCCGTGTGTGACTGGAAGGTCTGTTGGACTCGGCGGATATAAGAGTCCATGATAAGGAGAGCAATAGCCCAGCTTGAGAAAAGGATGGCAGCAGTTTTGAGCGAATAAGCGTTAGCGCTCGAGTCGGGGGTAGATACCTTACGAGACCTTGATTGAGTTTGAAACTCGAGCTATGTACCGATTAAAGCTATGTTGAGAGCGGTTAGCCGTGCTCCAAAGGGACTATCGTATCATCACAATCCTTCGTTGAGCAGTGAAATCTAAACGGCATCGGTGTGAGGCGTCAAGATTGTGGAGAGGGAGACGGGGACGGGAACGGTTATGAAGATACCATTGATGATTTGAGGTAATTTGGCGAAATGAAAAGGTGTGAAGTCCAAAGATGGGGATGTGCATGTCCGTACGTACGGGCAAAAGGGATGCATGTGGGAGTAAGACTTTTTCTTCACTTGCTGTCTCATCGTGCAAGAGTGAGTCAGACCCGCACAACGAATCGTCAAAATCAAGTCAGCTGAAGGCTCGAAAGCTAACGGCGGACTGCGTGTATGTGGTGCCTCGTAAGGAAATAGCTGAACTGGAATACCCTTTCGCCTCTGTTCATTTGTTCCAGCAACGACGTGGATGGTTGGGAGTAGTCTATCGGTCAAAGCCGGGCGATCAAAAGAATCAGTGCACAGTGGAAGCCTCTCTTTAAGTAATGGGCGCTACGAACAGTCGAGATTTGACCGTTGCCGATGGAAAGTACCTGCCTTTCACTGTTTGTTGTTGTAACCGATACGAACAGTTAGAAGGACTTTACAAACGAAACTGACAGCTATTAGTATATGCGCCTCGAACTCTCGAGAATAGATCCGATTCTAAAGTCCGTTGTCAATGGGACAGATCACGGTCTACGTTTTTATGTATTTCCGTTCCAACTCACCTTGGTTAGATATGGGAATGGAGAAGGTGGTGAGAGTGAGAACCTGAAGAGGACACGTGCGCTCATAATGTTTTTTTTTTCCCCTCCCCAATACCGTCATCGCTGAGGTCGACGAACTCAGAGTGCTGGCTGTTGATGACAATGATGGATGATCAATAGCTGTACGGCTGGCCGGATCCTGTGCTAAAGAAGAATTGAATTGGTGGTACCTGTGCGAGTATATATTTATATTGCTGTTCCCATCCTCAATCATCTATTTACCTCCGCCATAATTCCCCCATTCTTCCACAAACCATCACCATCTAGAAACAGAGCCAAGAAATGGCTGCTGCTGTAGCAGTCGCTCATGGACGCTCTTCGTCAGCGCCAGCCTCAATTGAGGCTGAATCAGGTATTTTACTGCCACCGAATAGGTTCTATGACGAAGAATCTCAAAGAATAAGCAATCTTATCGACGAAGAACTTCGGGTGAGCATTCAAATCTCTTATTTATTTACATTTTACAGACTGGGTTGCAGAAAGAGCAGCAGAGGCAGAGAGAGGCGAGGCGGAAACAGGTGAAGGTAATGCTGTTGGGTCAGGCAGAGTCTGGTACGCGGTTTTATTTTTCAACACCGGTCAATTCGGACAGCGACTGACCTGTTCACCCAAAAGGCAAATCCACCCTCCAAAAACAATTCCAGATCTACTACGCTTCTCAGTCTCTCGACCGCGAACGTCCATCATGGAAACCCGTAGTTCATTTTAACATTGTCAAAGCCGTCAAAACAATGCTTGACGAAATCGATTATGAATTCTCACAAACTGACGACCCCGACGATTACGACGACTCAGATGGAGAATTCAGTGCTCCTGGTCCTTCTTCTAGAGCAAACGAAATTACAGTTGAACGGAGGCGTCCGCCACCTCAACAGCAGCTAAGACCAACTGAAATTATTCGACCTACAGCAGCCGAAACAGAATCGCTTGCCTTGCTTCGAACAAGGCTTTTACCGCTTGTCGCGCTTCATGACTCGTTGGCCTCGGAACTTTCGGGTGGGGTGAGCTTTTCGAGAGGGCTCACGGGTGTCTTTGTCCGTGCTGGATGGCAAGGAGGGCGACTCAGAGGTAACGGAGGGGGTGTGGCGATAATCGTGGCAAAGGCCTTGGACAGTGCCAGGGAAGATATAGAGGCACTTTGGGCTCATGGTGTCGTCCGACAGATGATGAACCTGAGGAAACTCAGGCTTGAAGAAAGTGCACCATTGTGAGTGCCTTTTTTATGCTGTATTTCTTCCTGTCGAGTCACTACTGACTCAGTTCCGCCTTTCTCTCCCTCTCTTGTCGATCCGCGTCTGCTTTTGGTTAATCTTGTGCATCGTGCGCGCCTGGGATTTGTCGATCTTTGTGAATTCATCCCTTTCCACGCTGGATGATTGTCGTTATGGATATTTCTGTTTTTGGCTCTTGCTGTTCATCAACGATTTTTTCGGGTGCTTTATGATTCGTCCTGCGCTCTCATCATCCGTTCATTTTACCTTGATCCTCATTGGTCGACGGGCGGTGCACCAATCTTTAGCTTCCTGGACAACATTGCGCGAATTTCACAGCCCGACTATTTACCCAATGTCGGTGAGTGTTCGCGTTTATTTCGGATAATTTTTCGTGCACTCCTTCAGTGCAGTCCGTCTTGGTCCATTGTTGGGCGTTTCATCCCTTCCTCCCTCCCGTCCATTCTAGCCTTCCTAAACTTCCATTTTGATTTTCGGTAATATATGCGCGTTTGGTGACGTTATATCGTTCCCGTTCCATTCCATTCCGCGCCTCACTTTTGACTGACCCCATATCGCTTATCATGTGCAAATTTGTATAATTTATTGCCCCATTCTCTTCCTCCGTTCCCTCATCGCCCGCCCTCTTCGGGCATTGATTGGCGATCATTTATTCCTTTTGCTCATTCCTACCGTCTAATTATCCACTTATTCTGACTGGGTTAACGGGTTAACAGATGATGTCCTAAATGTGCGCTTACAAACGCTCGGCGTTATCGAACATTCATTTCCCATCAACTTGGGCGGAACTATGTATGATTGGAGGTTGTACGATGTCGGTGGTGCTGTGAGTTATTTCTCTCTGCTTTTTTTGATTTTTTGATTTTTTTCCTTTTTATTGTCAAAATTTCTCCTCGCCCCTTCCTAATTTTCTCTCTTAATTGTTTCAAATGTGCGTTTCGTTCGCTGACATTGCGTTCCTGTGTATTTGTAGCGCGGACAGGTGTGTTCGCTGGAATGTATTTCTAGTAGCTTGATTGGAACTGAAGACCTATCTCTCCTTTTTTCGTGACGCCAGCGACATGCGTGGGTACCTTATTTCGAAGATGGTGCGTTCTGTTCCTTGTGCATAAATGTCTTTTCCCGTTACACGATTGTCATTCCCTTATCCCTTTGTTTCTTCACTTCTGTTCCTTAGTTTTTCCCCTTCTTAATTTTAACTACTTTCTTCCGTTTGTTTCTCACTTTTTCTTTTCTCGTACTACTGTCTCAATTTCCTTACTTGGACACGAGAATCAGGAACTGACTAGGATCTCCCTTTCCAGCCACGGCGATAATATTCCTCGCTCCGATATCGGCGTTTGATCAGTATTTGGATGAGGATCCGAGAACCAATAGGTGAGTATGACAAGTGCGACACTATCTCTTTACTTGGAGAGCTTCCCGTTTCCCGCCGGAGCCCTCTTGTGCGGTTACGCTCTGCCTCGCCTCACTTCACCTTTCCTTGTCTCGTTTGTCCTGTGCTTCGCTCGGCTTCGCGGGTTTCCGTGTTCCCGTGTCGTGCTTCACTGGATTCTCGATGCTTCTCGACGCTCCAGATTTCTCACCGGTGATACGCTGATACACCGGAATTGCTTCGCTTTCGTTTTCCCTCCATCATTGTTATCCTGTTCTCTTCGCATCATGATTATGATGACCTCCATTGATACTGATGCTGATGACCTCTTTCGCGCCGTTGTTCGTTGCCTCGTTGCCTCGTTCTCTTTTTAGGATCGACGACTCGCTTCAGCTATTCACAGCAATATGTTCGAATAAGCTACTGAAGAAAGCGCATTTGGTGCTGATGCTGAATAAGGTGAGTTTATGTGCAGTGGCGACTGCTGTACCTACCTCCCCTTCATTACCCTCCGACTTCGTTTTTGCGCCTTTTGCCTTGTGTTACTTGACACATCATAGGCAGATTGATGAGTTGCGCTGACACCAACGTCCCATCATCTATCAATGCGCCTCCATCTATCTGTACACCCAGCTACTAAACTCCGACTGATTTATATGTGATTCTTTGACTCTTGTTTCGAATTTCTACTGCTACTTATGGCTGTCCTTTCTTCGCTGGCCCTCGATCATCCATCCATGATTAATTGCTGATACGTGTCTCTGTTTCATTCTTACAGACGGATCTTCTGAAAGCAAAACTCAAAGCGGGAATACGGGTGCAAAAATAGTGCGTATACTCAGGATTCCCATAGGTTCTTGCGATGTGGAGCTGAGCACTAATTTGGTGTGGGTTTTCCAGTATCACTGTGAGTTATGCCAATTTCTTCGTTTTCTGCGAAGGATAGTTCACTAACAGTTGTTCAATTACCTACAGTCATACGGAAACCGCCCGAACAAATACGACGATGTGGCAAGTTATTTCCGTGCACATTTTATGCAGGTACATAAGCGGAAAGATGTGTCAAATCGGTCGTTGTACTTGGTATGTATCTTTCTCCTCAGAAGAAACAATGAACTGATGTTAAACGTTCAAATTTTTTTTCCATTTCTTTGTTTTGTACAGCATTTCACGTCTATGCTGGTAAGACTTGTTGATTTAATTTGGTAAGGAGTAGAAGAGATGAAAGTGCTGACCAACAACTGTAGGACATAAAGGCGACTCAAAGTATAATTGTTAATGGTCAGTATCTTGCTCATTCTCTCGCTTGTTTGATTGGGAATCCGGACTAATTTTTTTGGATAGTGGGAGAAGCCATTATCCGACAACATATCGCTCAAACTGGGCTTACTTAGTGCAATGATCTGAGATAACGCACTGTAACTTCCTGAGGGGTGTTGGGAGGGTGGGGATGAAGAAGATGGATGAGGAGGGTGTCTATAATGAGATTATGAGTTACGCAAAACTGACATTCAGTCTACGTCAGCATGGACTCTGGACACATCTTTACAACAGATTCCACGTAGCAGTGACCTCCGTAACATAATATATAGTATCTATTTACTTATGATCAACTTACTCCAAGTTCTTGTGGAGGTTCTATTTCAAAATGTTCTGGAACAATCCGATGAGAGCTATATGAGGTCAAGACTCAAGAAAGTCCTGGCTGACCGCTGTTTTAGCAGAAGGTCTTTTTTCGCTGTTCTTCACAGGATTCTACAAATTGATAACCTTGTCAAGAGGCTGGGTGCGACCCTGCAAATGTGCTTTCCTTCCCTGGTCAAAGCTGATGTTATCAACAGAGCCCGGAAATCAGTTCACGGCACTAGCGTTTGTATTTCATGTTTTTCAATCTAATAAACCATCACAGATTATCCTGGGCGAAGTTCTCAGGAAATAACACGGATGAGAAAAGACTTTGGCCCCTTACTCCTAGATACAAACTTTGATCAGATGACAACAGCGAGTACATTCCCGAGACTACGCCTGAAAATCAACACAACAAGATGATCAACTCATCTCTACATGCAAGGATTGCCTAAGGCATACATGTTTCTGGCGTGAAATCCCAAATAATTGCTGCCTTTGCCGATACTGGCTATAAGAATATCATAGCTTTATTGCGGATGACGACTGGCTACGGTATATATGACCTGATATCAACTAAGTACTCAAAACTCCGAATTAGATACCCATTGATCTTTTACCTCTAGGCGGTTTTACTGCAGCAATGTCCATTGCAATTCAAACTCTAGTGTAGGAATTACTTAAAATTATTGACAGCTTAAATTCCACCTCACATGTATGTTGCATTATTGGCTTCAGAACCAAATCTTGGACCCACTCACGAATGGCACTTCTGGCTTGCTCGGAAGTTGTAGTATCTATTGCCCTCACCTAGGAAGTCTTTTACATTGGACCCTTCACTCTGATCTTGGACCGGTTCACTTTTATTCACATGTATCGGGAAAAGTTTGGAAGTTCAAGCACAGGTAGCGAATGCCAAAGTTTCATTACTGCAGTATATGGCAGATTGGCCTTTAAAAAATTGTGTCAGTCTCCTCGGTCTGTGCTTCATTCAAACTTTTTGATAAATAATCCAGGTTCTTCTGAGTGATATCATTAGCTTGGAGGGCATAGACTCTTCTTCAGAATGATGCTAGGCTTCTGAAGCTTGCACTTGTGCTCCTCATGATTGCCACTATTGGTGTGTAAGCAGCATATTCAAGATGAAAAATAACTCATATTACTGAATGACCACATGGCATAGGAATCGATCTTGCAGATTGTATCCTGAATGATATTGAAGTCAAAACAGAATTACATGCCGATTCAACCACAATTTTAGATTGGTTATGAGGCATGTGAGCTCTAGTTGTAAATATATTTGCAACTAGTTTGATTGCATGGAAGGCATGATAAGTGCCCTGGCTTTTACTATTAGTGCCTAACTCTAACATCCAGCAATACTGAAGGAATCACCATTGTATCGTGGCAGAGGCTGCAGTCCGCAGATGAGCAAGGGTTGACAACATCCTACTTCTGTTGATTGGGTCTAGTGTTATATATTTTGCAATTCAAGCAGTTTTCACCATTATGGTTATATTGGATACATACACTACTACAGTGGACTTCGGATCTACTGAGGTGACAGGTCGAGAAGGTTATAGATGCCATTTCCATCTTCTCTGCTGTAAGTTCACCTCCTGACTCATTTAAGTTGAAGCCCAATTGATTGTAATCTATAAATATTGGTAGGCACGCTATAGTATCCTGTTGCAGTAATTATTTGATAAACAGGAACAGCTCTCCGATAATATAAACTGCTTATATTGACCAAGCAAAGATGGGTAGCGTCTACTAGTAGGTTATCCACTCAAATAAGTGACCACAAACAATTGGCCTTGATTGTCCATATTAGGAATTACATGTGCAGTAGCCACCAAAAATAATGAGTCAACAGTACAAAATTGTCCATAAACCTTCCTTCTTCCTTGCTTGACTGGTTTGCTCTTCACACCTCAATTTCAGCCATTGTCCACAGGAGCCAGTTTTGCTAGTGGTTCCGTCCGGTCCACGGACCTGGTCTTTTTGTTGACCTTTGAATCTGAATCTCAGGTCCGGTTCAGAATTCTTGGACCTTGAACCTCAGGTTCAGGTCTGGGTTCGGACCCGTCGCCAGGCGCGAACCTCTAATCAAGCAACAATTTTCTCCCTTCATTTTCTCCCCAAAATCACATCTTTATGCAGACTTTTTTGTCTATTAGTCAAACCTTACTATACTGAGTGGCCAAAACTAAAAAACCGGATTTGGTGGGGTGACATTATCATCATGCGACTTGATGATTAAGCTTTGGGATAGAATTTGGTCAATTCGCTGAGGCAGCAACTCCATCAAAAACAATTAGTATTTTATGACTAACCAGGCTGATGCCTCGAGTGGTGCATCTAACGCACTATGATTTTGGTACAACAGATTTTCTATCCTGTATGTGGAGTAGTGTTTGCAATGTTACGTGGAGCCTTCAATACTAGAAAATTGGAGTGTGATTTAATGGATGATGTTTGTCGGACTCAAGTCGGACTAAATTTGCTGCTGAGCCGGAGTCAAAAAGTCGGACAGATGCTGAAAATTGAGAGCTTTCGGAAGTTCTAAACGAGCGCTGTGACTCTTTCGCTGGCTGAACTTTGGACGCTCCGAGAATTGTTTGGGGGCAGTTTCTCCCCAGTCCAGACCTTCCGAGTCAGAGATAATGGCAATAATATGGGAGTTTCTGCAACGAGAAGTGAAATAGAAATCCGAATAAAAGTGAAAAACAAGACACCTGCTGCAAGACCCTGAGAACTCGCCCTAGGGGGAATTTACTCAATGAAAAAGTCCAATTTTGAGACCAAATAGAAAAGAATTGTCAATTTGTTCTACTTCCATACGAGTATGCTATGGGTCATTCTCGCGCGAATATGACTTTTTTTAGCTTTATTTGAACCACAAGTGCCAAATGGCAAATACATTTGAATAGGCATTCGTGTCTACCTTGGGAACTTTTATGGAAGCCAGTACGAAGGTTTTGGATCCGTCTTTATTTCATAATTAAGTATAGATGTTATCACTTCCATTAAACCGTCCTTATATCCACCAAATCTCACTCCAGCTTTGAAAGCACCACCTGAGTGGTGTCATTGCAAGAAAATGTCACTCCACGTAGTAAGTTACGTATTAATTTCTAGTACCATTTTTAAACTCAAGCTAGAGGATTCCAAGTATAAAATGAACAGGAGTCGCTCAAGGGTGTCTCCTTATGCAGCTTGCAAGAGCTTATCTTCCTCACCTCGATACCATCAGCCATGGAGTCTTGTTCCATCGCCGTTTCCAACAATGAAGTGGCAGACCAGATTGGTTCCTCAGCATATTTTGATGTTGTTTATGTCCTTGCAACGGCCTTGTTCTATGGCACGAATGTCTTGTCAATGCTATTACATGTGTATTGACCATTGCCATTCTGTTTTTTTTTGTTGGCAGGTCTCTCTTTACCAATCTTTGTGGTCTCGATAAAAGTTCTACGGTACGCCTCCGCATATACTCTCTCTCTGTCTTGCTCAATTTTTGTGATCCTTCATAGATATCGAGCACGCAACTCCAAAACTGTCCGTTTCCTACTACTCCTCACAAATTTCACTCTCTTCACCGTCACCGGGCAGTTTATATCGAATGTTGGAGAGACTCTCACTGGACTCTCTTGGTCTCAATCTCCGAGTAATAGTATTTCATATCTCGATCGAATGGCCACATCGAATTTGAAGGCACAGCCATATGGAATTGCATCCCTTACCTTTCAGGTTTTGAATGTAAGCAACTGCTCACATTCATGATCGCTGAGTTCGCCGATCGTTACTTATCTGACCTTTGGTTATAGTTCTTTGCCGGCGATGCAATCGTTGTCTGGCGTGCCTCCGTTCTCTGGTCCAATTCGAGGGCTGTCCGGTATGTGTTGTGTCTGCTATTGACTGGAAGTGCAGGTATGTTACTTCCATTACCCGCTATGGAGTGCGAATAGCTAACTGGAAAATATCGCTTACTTCGGAATAGCTACATCAATATATGACGTGACAAATTTTGCAATAATTCTTACGAGAAATAAGGGAGCAAGCGGAAATGGATTCCTGAAGGTGGATGCCGCGAGTATGTTTGTCTCATTAACTGTGAATCTTGCGGCTACGAGCTGCATTATGATCAAAGCTGGGTACGAACGAGATGCTGTTCAAAAATCGTTCGTGCTGGTTGAACGGATTAATGTTAGGCTCTTTCGACAATCTATCAAAGATACAATCTCTCGGGATAAAGTGAGCAGGAATGTGCCCTTCCAGATTTTGCTATCACTAGTGGAGTGTGGTCTATTCTACTGTGCGGCCCAGGTGAGTCCACTTCGAAAGATATGGCGGTACACACATTCAAAGTTACCTATGCCATTATTACAAGGTCGCAAATGGCGTTTTGACCATCTTGACTAGCGTTGGCAGTGCGCCTTCACAATTTGGCCGAGCAATTGTTAGCCAGTTCACCGAGTTCTTTGCAGTCGGTATTCTCCCTAATTGTTTTTTGAGTGGACATTGTGTATATCTTATTCTCTTCATAACTAGGGAACATACTCAGCACTGGTAGTATCAGTCATAGCTTCGCAACAATCCATCTTGGAAAAATCCTCAGTATTGGACGGAAGCAGCAGAGAACCTGCCGCTCGAGATATCGAGAAGGCATCTCCACCGAGGCAGTCTACGATACGGTTTGCACCAGGATCAAATTTGTTGGGTGGGACGAAGGATAGGGTATTGAGAGTGCCAGCGGCGAATCTTGAAGAATATGACAGTGGGGTGGATACTTTAACGAGCACCATATCCGAGTGTCCGAGCATGTTCGATCGGAGGTCTGAGCTAAACATAGAAGCAATGTAACTATGCATTCATGTCTTCAAGACTGATAATTAGTATATATAACGGAACTTAAATACTATAGCATGAAATACTCTAAATTTTTCAGCGATTGCACATATACAAAGCCACTCTAAGAAAGTGGGAGAAGCTAGCTTTTTCCAAAGTACAAATTTACTACCTAAAATATTGAAACCGGATAACTTCAGAAGAGTGTTTAACCAGTTTTGAAGCAGGATCTTCCATATAAACTTACAAAATTAGCCGGTTAAGTATCACTGGATGAGGGAAGATCAGCTGCGACATTCCGTGTATCGCATATATATGTAAAGTTTGAGGCAGAAAACTCATAAAGGTACTACTAAACTCATAAAAGTACTACTGAGCTCAATTTATTTTGCCCAGATGCCTACAGAAGCCTTCCGCGTCGGGCACTCAGACCTGTTCATGCTTGGATTGACATGTGTAGCCAGCTCAGAATTTCAAACGGTTATCCTATCAGTAGTTAAGTAATTTAATTATTACACCTCCGGCTCATTCCTTTGCTTCCCTCTTTTCCTCTTTTTGGCAATGGGAGTGGGTCTGAACTTAGTCTAAACTTATTGCTGGCAAGACCCTCGCTGTTAACAGGTTTAATAATGAAGATAATAAATGTTCTTAGCTTGATATAATTACTCATACATAATCGGTATCATAGCCTTTAGATCTAGTGACTTCTGGAAGTCCACGACTGGGAATTCAAGACAAGGAAGAAGACAAAGAAAAGAGACAGATTCATGTATAAAAGCTTGAGAACTTCAGAGCAGGCAGGAAAATTGTGAACCGTAAACAAAATTACAAAAACTCATAGTCGGCAGGTCAGACAAGGACTGTCCGTAAGAATAAACAAACGGAGTGTGAGTTGAGACTGGTCCAGCATTGGTTACCTTGTCTTCCCGATTCGTCTCACACAAATCAAGTATAACACTATGCTCTCCAGTCTCTTTCAGAATCCGACGCACCTTCTTCACCAAAATGATAGGCCTGAAATGCTGTCAAATTTACGATAGTAAGGAGGAAGGATACACTCACGCGTATGATTCCGGCAACGTGAGTACAATTAGTATCGAACATACGTCGGCCTGAGATTCCGCGCAAGTTTACAGAGAAGGATATCTTGGATGCCGAACGCACAAAAATTGTCAGTACCCAAAGGAGCCATCGCCGTGGGGCTCCCGATACATATATGAATCCACCAACGGTCGGTCCAAGGGCAAGACTTGCTCTGGTAGGCCAGATAAATTTCGCGTTTGCTTATGCATGGGAAAATAGCCTGCGAATGGGGTAACGGTGAACATGGCGAGCACCTTTTCACGACTCTTTGCATCCCCAACGTCGGCCATCAAAGCGCTAGGGACAGTTTTTAAGTATGCGGGTATAGATTGATGGATAAACTCGACTTTCGACAGTGGTGCGGCGGCAAAAGAACCCTAACTGATTAACCAGGCACACCTGTGGTGTGTGACCAACCTAACCCAACCTCCCAAGTGCTTAGTTATCAGCGTGGGAGCCCGAGAAGGTCGCAGGTGGCGGAGCAACTTGTGGGCAAGCCGAAAAGCCGGTCATGCCAATCAATTCATTCTTGACTTTTTGTGATGTTGGCCAACAAACCAGGTTGATCTTTTCAATTCAACTAATCATGGACGAGTGTGCACACCATAAATCATCATAACTTGCTAGCTGTTAACCACCAAAGTATAAAAAAGACAAGCTGCAGCTGTAAATGCCACTCTCTTCCACTATTGTCGGAGTAAAATCAACAATGCACCAAACTGCCATCAAAGTCAAGAAATTCTTTGGAAAAAAGAACAATCGAAAGGCCACACTGATGGGCAGTGTGGCTTCAACTGCCACTGGCACTGTTTCCCCAGACTTTGGAACTGCATCGTTGGTATTCTATCAGTCTGATATAGGTCCCAGGTCCAGGGCTGGGGTAACCAGCCTTAAGAGTGATACTTGACACATAGTGGGCCAACGCTAACGCGTGGCGGGACTCGTGCCCTTTTCGGTAATTGGAACAAATTACCTCGCGGATCCTGGATCATCAATCAATGTAATGAAAACTAACTAAAATTGTATAAATTGCAAAAATTAGATCAATTCAAAATTGCCTGCCTTGGATCAGGCACAGAATTGTCAGAGCAGAAACTTGGCATTCCATTCCATTCCATGCACTCGTAACCACATCTTGTGCCCCACTTACTGAACTGGAAGCTGCATTACAGGTATCTTCTAAGCAGGTACTATAGGATCTGGGGTTGTAGTTGACACCCTTGCAACTGCCTTGGGTATTCTGAAAGAAGTTTTGAACCTGTCGCACCTTTGCAGGCTGTGGTCGGTGGTGTTATTGAGTGCATTTTCATTTACAAGGTCAGTTCTAAAAAAATTACCTTCAACTTATCACATAAAATTTTCTATAGAAAGTAGCCAGAAATACAGAGGCTCTTCAAGCCCTTGCAGAAAATTTAATCTCTCAGACAAAGTTCATGCATGAACAGCTACACAAAAATGGTATGGATGAATCTGAAAGGCAGATTGTCCAAAATTTGGCCAAGTAAGATAATTCACTTCAGTATTTGCTTCAGGTATGTAGCGGAGCGGTGCCACTATGGTTTCCTTGCAGGCTGAACTGGGGTAACATGGTCCCAGAAACAGGGTATAGGTGTATGTAACCTTAGGCCCAGCAAGGGACAGGTTGCCCAACTGGTTCAACACATGTAATTCCATCATGTTCCATGTTTTGGATTACCTAAGTGTTATAGGGTAATGACATTGATTACTCATTTTCTGGTAGCAAGCTTGACAGAATCAACAAGAGAGCCAAGGAACAGACATACAGTAACAATTTTATGAAGGTGGTTAAGAAGGACCAGATAGGTGAAAAAATTCAAGTTTTTCAGAAGGATCTTCGGGATGCATATCAGGAATGCCAAGTAAATTTGGTCAGATGTAAAATCAAAGAATATATGTTTACAAACCTGTAGACAAAACTGATTTCTGCTATCAAAACGGACACTAGGAAAATCTTGCAGGTAATTTAAGAAGGTGACTAACCAATGACAAAATTCATGGCATAATTAGGAATTTGCTCTGGCAAAGTTACATCACTCTGCTCAGGCATTTTATGATGCAGATGTTGGTATGCAACATGCACAAAGATTCTGCCAAGAAGGCACATTAAAAAAGATTCTTGAAGATATCAATGAATGGGCTTCTAATGCTGATGTCCCATCCAGTTACTGGATCTGTGATATGGCTGGAACAGGAAAGAGCACCATTGCTATGTCTACCTGTAAGAACCTTGATGCACAAGGCTCTCTTGCTGGCTCTTTCTTTTGCTCTTGACAAATACCTGAGTGTAAGAATTACCAGCTGATTATCCCTACCTTGGCATATCAATTAGCCAGGTACTCTAGAGGATTTGCTTCTTTGCTCAGGGATATTCTAAGTAGAAATCCTGAAATTTCCTCAAAGAAGCCAGATGAGCAAATGCTAAGGCTATTCATTGAACCATGGCAGGATTTGATGAAATATAATCAGAAAATCATGAAACTGCCAGTACTTGTGGTAGATGCTTTGGATGAATGTAAAATGTTGAAGTAGCATTGAGTCCACTAATGGATGCAATCCAGAGGAACAAACTTCCCAGAATGAAGTTCCTCTTAATGAGTTGCTAAAAGCATGTTATTGAGCAATTGATGCAATCTAATTTAGCTCAGGGGGAAATGTTAAAAGTAAAAGAGCTCATTTTACATCAGGTGGAGGAAACTGAAGTTCAAGAAGACATCCTTACATATGTCAAGGCAGAGCTGAATAATAGAGCATCAGAAGTGGAACTTCAGAGAATGACAAGACTGTGTGGAGAGCTTTTTATCTATGCTGCAACTGTAGTCAAATTTGTGAAGGATGTACAGGTACTCACCTGGCAGAAACAAAGGTTTGCTAAATTATTGGGACAGAATAAAAAACCAGCAGACCTTGAACAGCTTTATGTGCAAGTTATACAAGATGCAATTCCTACAAATTTGGAGATGAATGAGCAGGCCCAGGGATGGAAAATTTTGCACACAATAATCTCTGTACATAAACCATTGTCTTGCAAAGCAGTACCAAAGCTACTATCTTTGGAGGAAGACATTGTAGAAGGACTTGTGACCAGACTGCGTGCAGTTTGTTATATTTCAAAAATAAATCAAGCTACTTGCACTTTCTATTTATCTTTCCCAGAATTTATTACCAGCTCTCTAAGCAGTGGAAGGGTGTATAATTTTTCTGCACAACACCTTCAATTGAGCCCGATATGTTTCCGGGAATTGGAAGGATTGAGATTTAATATATGTGAACTTCCATCATCCTTTATATCAGATGCAGAAGTGCAAGAATTAGATGGAAAAATCAAGGAAAATGTTGGGGAGACCCTTCAATATTGTTGTCAGTATTGAAGCAATCATGTCAAATTGGCGCAGTCAAAATATACATTAATGAATGATTTGCAGAAATTCTTACAAAGGAAGGGGGTTTTTTGGATAGAAGCCATGGATTTAATGAAGGCATTGCCGAGGTGTGGAGAAGTCTTAGAAGTGATGCTACAGGTATGTTATGTTTCACAATTTTATATATTTGCAAAAATACCAATAAGATCTCAGGAGGTACAGACCTTGAAGTTGACAGAGATAAAATATCTGTTGTCAGATTTGCAAAATTTGGTGATGTTATTTGGGAGTAGTGATGTTAATGGAATTATACCACATTTGTATCTGAGTATCATTCCATTTTGGAAAAGGAAAAGCAACTTACAGGTTGAACTCAAAAGAGCAGTGAAGGTAGAGCAAAAGGTGGCCAAAGGGTCTAGTCTGCAGATAGCAGTCCCGAATGGAGCTGGAGCAGTGAAAAGTGTAGCATTCTCTAGTGATGGTACTAGGATTGTGACTGGGGCTGTTGACAATACAGTGAGGATATGGGATATTGCCTCTGGAACACAGATTGGTGATGTTCTTCATGGCCATAAGAATTGTATCCAGTCAGTAGCATTTTCACCTGATGGAACCAGGATTGTGTCTGGCTCTTCAGACAGGACAGTGAGGATCTGGGATGCCACAACTGGCACTCAAACTGGTGGTTCTTTCCTGATGGAACTAGGATTGTATCTGGATCTTCAGACAGGACAGTGAGGATTTGGGATGCCACAACTGGCACCCAGATTAGTGATGCTCTCCAAGACCATGATCATTACATCTGGTCAGTTGCATATTCACCTGATGGAACCAGGATTGTGTCTGGATCTTCAGACAAGACAGTGAGGATCTGAGATGTTCTCACTGGCACCCAGATTGGTGATCCTTTCTATGGCCATGATGGTTATGTCTGATCAGTAGCATTTTCACTTGATGGTATCAGGATTGTATCTGCATCTGATGATCAGACAGTAAGGATCTGGGATTTTATCACTGGCACCCAGATTAATGATCCTCTGTATGGCCATGATTATTATGCCCAGTCAGTAGCATTTTCACCTGATGGAACCAGGATTGTGTCTGGGTCCTCAGACAGGACAGTGAGGATCTGTGATACCACCACTGGCACTCAGATTGGTGATCTTTCTCATGGGCACACTCATTATGTCTGGTCTGTAGCATTTTCTCCTGATGGAACCAGAATTGCATCAGGCTCTGATGATAGGACAGTGCAGATCTGGGATGCTGTTACCACTGGCATGCAGATTAGTGACCCTCTCTGTGGCCACAATGATCATGTAGCATTTTTACCTGATGGACCCAGACTTGTACCTGTGTCTATTGGTAATACAGAGAGAATCTGGGATAGTGCTAATTGTCCTGATAACAATTATTGCCACTTACATCTAATGATAAGCCACCTTACTGTTGCTTTCTCAGTGTCTAGCCAATCTAGATTCACATTGGATGCTCTCAATGCAGGGTTGGATTTGTGTTTCCCATATCCCTTCTCCCCTTCTTTAGATTCCTTACCCCTTCCGCAATAACTTATGGACTCCTAGAACTAAATGCATAATATCTCGTATGGGGCATCACAAGTTATCATTCCAAAATTGTGTCTATGGTACAAATTGGTCCCAATGCATGTGAGATTTATAACTGCTATGCTAATATGCACAATCATTGAAGTACCACTGATGCTTTAACCTACTGTAATTTATATTCTCCTGCAAGAATACTCTTACATTTCATTCATGTATTATGTCTTATGACTTGTGATTAATTGTGTGAATTTCCATTTCAGCTGACTTCTTCCCACAGCAAATTGATAGGCATTGCTGGCTTATACTGATGAGAACTCCCCATTTATTTCACATGATTTTTTTACCTGTGACCTGTGACAACCTGATGTGCAAAATTTTTGATCCAGCAATATGAAAAGACAGCACTCTACAGTTTGAAATGGTCCAGGAGCCAAAAATCTCAGGTCACATGTATAATGTTTAAGAAGCTTCTTTGTATTAATCCTAGTCTTGTTCCATTAAGTTTCCTTCTGTCATTCCACTCCACTCCATGGTTTGCCTATAAGAGGGTCAATAAATGAGATTCCCTGTCTACCACCATCTTTCCCTTTGTTTTTTGGTGTGAGGAGTCCCACAATGATTGGATGGAATCCTTGTTTGCAAGCAGAAGATGAAAGGTGTATAACTTGACTGGGATAAAAGTTACAGGTAAGTACTGGCAGATTACACTGTGACTTTCTGCATTAAGCACCCAGTGAATGTGTATATTTCTTTTCTACGTAGCACTCACCACCACCGGTCCAACCTTTTGCAGCCGTAAAAGGTAAAGATATATGTATAATTTTTCCCAGGAATTTTAATATTTTTTTCCAAAGAAAAAGAATTAATTTTGAGGCTGCAAAAGATATTGTAGAATAAATGATTTTGCGGCGTCTTTTTCGCACACAAAAGGCGCCGAAGATTACGTAATTTTTCGCGTGAATTTTTACATATTTTTTGACATTTTTTCCAGCTGTAATATATGAGATATTGCCTGTGTGAAAGTATTTCTTTTTCAAACTGCTTTGTCAGCTGAAAAATTATACCTTTTACGGCTCCGAAAAGTAACGGGCGACCATATCCCTCAAGGCCCGATCATCGCCCGTTACTTTTCGGAGCCGTAAAAGCAGTAATTTTGCCGCTGACAAAGCAGCTGGGAAAAGTAATTCTTTCACACATGCAATATCTCATCTATTACAGCCGGAAAAAATATTGAAAAATATGTAAAAATTCACGCAAGAAATTACGTAATCTTCGGCGCCTTTTGCGTGCGAAAAAGACGCCGCAAAATCATTTATTCTACAATATCTTTTGCAGCCTCAAAATTAATTCTTTTTCTTTGGAAAAAAATATTAAAATTCCTGGGAAAAATGATACATATATCTTTACCTTTTACAGCTGCAAAAGGTTGGACCGGTGGTGGTGATAATAATCCTCATTCTCAGGATGAGTTGGCATGTGGAAGGGGCGTGTCGAGCTGACTCCCACACTAAAGCCTCGAGGATCTTCTGGGGAACGAGTTAATTCCGATAAATGAATTGTTTCTTGTTCCCTTCCCTTCTCGGGTGTTATTGGGGCACTTTGTGTTGGCCTCATGGCTAGCCTCGAGTCAGCTCTAGCTGCCATATGATATGGCTGACCTCGCTGGGAGCGACTCAAAACATATGGTGTCGAGACCAGGTGTCCTGGAACATGAGGAGACCCATGTTCAACAGGATTTTCCAGGTCAAATGGGTTTCTATCATTATGTTCCAAAATTTCCCCATTCTTGAGGGTATGGCACCTCTCACAGGTGCTGATGAAACTGAGCAGTCGTCCAGTGTAGAAGCTCCACGTCGCTCCTCTCTTCTCTGGAACCTTGTAGCTCTCGCTGCTCTTTGGCATTCTTGTTCTTGATGCCGTCTTTCTTGTTCACTTACAAAACGTTTTGCAGATTCCCCAGACATCTTGGTGATGGAGAGAATGCTGTTATTTTGTTAGGACCTTTACTACCTTTGTTGTTAGAAGCTTGTAGCAGGTTCAGTGAGTAGAAAGTAATTTATTATACCACAGCCGAGACAGAGTACGCGATGGGGAGTCGCTACATACGACAAGTGATCGAGTCCTGTACGGTTTGAGTATTTGATATAGAGGAATGATCCTCAAGTGTCAAATAACAATTCTAGTAGCTCGGTGCGACTAGAGATTGTATATCGAAAGGACTCATTAAGACGGTATTAACGAGGGTTGACTCAGAAGGTTCATAACTCGGTGTCCGTTTACCCTACGAGATGGAATATTCAAGAGGCTACGGCAGTCAAATAGTCTTGTTGATTGGTTCAACAAGTGAGAAGTGGATATGCCAGTGACTCGGTGTCAATGGGGTTTGCTCGACTCAGTGTTAAGCAGAATAATATTATAGACTAGTGAACAAGAGAACAGAAACAACACAGATCAAGATAGTTCAGGTAATAACAGCATTATTGTGAGAGATGTAGGTATAAGGCTTTTATACTCTGCGGGAAGACATGTGGCCTTGTGAATAGAAGTTTGGAATGAGCAACTGGTTAGTTTGCCTTGCGAAATGCATGTCGGATTTGGAGAGCCGAGTTGATTGGTAAGACTATTATCGAGTCATGTTGTGAGTGTACTGGTTGGAAAGAGCGGAAAAAATAGCGTAGGGCATAACACAAAATCCAACTGTAGTAATGTGCAAAAAGTTTTTCATATACTGTTTTGCTTGGAGTTCAGGCTACATAGTGGATCTAGTCAGTGCAGATCATGCTCATGAAGCTTTACCATCTCATACCTGATGATTGCCCATAGTAGAGGCAGGGAGAAAATGATCACAGAGTTCAATACAGTATGTCATAAGGCTATAATACATGAATAGATCCTCCCATTCTTCACCCTCAGATCCACATTCCTGCAAGACCCGGGTCATGGCAGCATAAACATCAAAAAGCTGGAGTTTAGATAAAAGTTGATCACTGCCATTTCCTCTTATACAATGCCATGCCCAATTCTGGCTTACAATCTCACACAGTTTGAGGCTGTAACGAAGCCTATCTCTCCAATGGCCAGCGAGAGGCCAATATTGTTCTTCGAATATAATATCCAGATAGCGCTGGGCTAGATAACCGTGCCAAGTTGGTTTGTTAATGAAGAAAGACAACGATCGACTCAGGTCAAGGAGAAAATCTTGGAAAGAGGCATGAGCAAATTCTAAACCAGATTCGGTGGGCAATGGGCCTTGAAAAAGAGAATGAGCCCCAGATAGTGCAGCCCGGACTGTTCCGAGGGGCATACAAGCAAGAGTTGTAAAATCTTGCATGCCTTCCTCTGCAGTGAATTCATAGCTGAAAGCTACATCCTTGTAAGCAATAAGAATTCCAAGCACTTGAACAAGTGTAGTGGTGTTCTTGTTTGTTGACAGAATTTGGTGGTAGAGTGCATCAAGCTCAGCAAAGGGTGATCTAGCTTCTTCACCTTCTGTCTCCTCTTTCTGGAGTCCAAGTACAATATCCAGTCTATCTGCTGGCACTGCACTATCATCATCAATATATTTGAGCACTGTTGATGGATATACAAACTGCCCTGATGATTTTGAGACAAGGATTTCGATCTGGCTAGAAGTTGGCCAAGGACGAGGAATGTGCTCCATTGTGGATGAGTGGCGACACAGAACTTTGCGGAACTGATCCTGAAGGAACTTTCGAATATCAGTGGAAGCTTGATATGTATTATCAAGGGACATCCAGCGACAAATGTTCTTGAATTCAGAGCTCCTGAATGCTTCTTTGATCCGAGGCTCAGACCTACTGGTTATCAGAACTTGGAATGGAAGCATATAGTTCTGCATTGCACAAGCCAGGATAAAGAGTATTCGCTGTTGAGTATGGCTATCAGAGCATTCATCCAGACCATCAATAATCAAGATTCTGCCCCTCAATGGTAGCGATGAGTTGGGCACTCGGATTGCCTCAAGACATGGTTTGAGTATCAACATATCAAACTGAGTCTCAACAGACGATGTGAGGGCAGAGAAATTTTTCAGAACTGCTAGGTTAATGAATGAACGCAATTCGGGTAGGGCAACTGCTAACTGCAAGGAGATTGTGGTGAACAGCTGATGAGCATTGTTGCGGGAAGGATCTGAGCGCCAGAAGGAGAAGGATGCTGCTAGGTTCTGGTCCCATGCAAGTGATTCAGCCAGTGTTTGGGCAATCGCAGACTTCCCAGCTCCTGCAGGTCCATAAAGCCATTGCACAGAATTGGGACCATAACGGTCTACATAAACCCAGCTTTTGAGATCTTTCAAAATGGATTCTCGTGTACCAGGATGGCATCTTGGAAGGGGAAATTGAGCTTCTGCATTAAATAAGGCTGAAGAGGAACTGTGACGAAACAATTCGAGGAGACCTGCAGTGGCGATGAACTCGTGTAAGCGAATCAGTTTACAAAAAGGGTGTAACTGCAAACATACCTGTCTCACCCGCTTCAAATGATATACCAATGTTATTAAAGGTCCCTCCTCCAATTGTAAAGTCGTGAGAGCCAGTGAACATCTGAGGGTTCAAGCTTGAGAGGCTCATACTGAAAACAATGCTATATTCACAAGCACAAAAAATCAGACCGGCGGCATAGGCCAGATGCAACACCTACATTTCCGAGCACACACATGGTTACAAGTGATGTTACTGGACTATTGGGTTAAGCTATGTGAGAAAAAGGCTCACAGCAAAGTCGGATAGTCAGGTCTGAGTGTTTGGAAGTAGAAGAAAGGCTGTAAAGCAGAAGCGCCATGGGCCATCTTCAAATCAAAATGGCTGTCACCAAGGCCGAGGCCGGTGAGATCCGGCGGCCTGGGCGCCTATGCCGCCCATTTTATGTCCAAGTCCTACCTTTTTGATGTTCGAGATCTACCCCTACTATGAGTACTAAAAAAGATACACCGCTTTGCACCATATGCGAGGGAAAGATATTCAAAAATCAGCTATGTCTGTTAATTATTACCGTACAGTCCACGCTAACTACAGAATATATAAAAGCTGGTTCCATTCTATAGCCGTCCGATAAGATAATCTCAGGAGCATTCAATTCGTTGTAGATATTTGTTGCCAAGACATCAAACTCCTGAGTCAACCAGGTGAGATAGGAGGGCTAGTTCTGGGAGGCTCAGATAGTGCAAGATTGGTGAGACACGACCTATTGGTGATGGTACATGGTCCTTTTTTTTTGGAATGGGTGTACATACCAGTACCTAGAGATTCTCGAACTATAATGTTCGAGATCATGCCTATATCGTTACGTAGTAAAATTAGAGGTATTTTTGTACATACTATGGTTGTTAGGGTACTTACGGCAACAGGGTACTTGTAATTTCTGAAAAATCCTTAATTATGAGAGAACAAGGCTCTCCCTGCTTTCAAGATCTTATGCACATATGCTTTGGATGATAATATAGCAGACTGTCTACTTAAAAGAGGAGATTTCGACAGGACAAGCAAATGCGAGATGAAAAACTGAAAATTTTACAGCGTGATTTTACATGAATCGTCAGGAACAAAGGAAAGACATCTACTGATGCCCTCCAAAAAATAGGTACACTATAGAGGGTATCGTAAGAGCCTTTCAGTCAATTTATAAGATGTTCTCGTAAGAATTGCAATGTGTACAATCAAAAGAGGAGAGAGAGAGAGCTGCAGTGTGACACAGAGACGATGCCGTTCCTCGGCAAGCTGAACCACACTGCCGTTGTTGAACCGAAACCATGACCAAACCCAAAAACCTTCGAAGTGCCATACGCAGACTGCAAACTCTCAACGACGAGGTTGAGAAGACCTCGCACCCATTCCCGGCTCCTTACAACCATGTCCAGTCTCATCTTCGTCCCCAGTCCCATCCACTTCCTCGCTCCCATCCTAATTTTGATAATATACCTTCGGATAGTGAATTTTAATAATATATTTTGTTTCACTATGGAATTCCTCCCTAAGATAAGAAAAAAAAACTGAGAATCGGAAAGGGTGCCAGTGTTGCCCCAAATTGCCGAGCTTGCCAGACCTGCCGACAAGCGGCTTAACCGTGACTCCGGTGTGACAGGGGTATGAAAGATCCCTGTTTTTGCTCGGTCACTGCCCGACGCTGGCTCAGTGTCTTGTATGTCCTTGAGATTTTGGGTCTGGGGGTTTTTAGATACTACGAATCCATCTGTCGGCTCAGATTTCGAGTACGGTGAGTATTTACGACAGAAATCGCGATCCGCTAAAATTTACAACTACCCTAACAACCATAGTAGCTGTCCTGGCATACGTGTCAGATGGAAAATGGTACCGCCGTTCGTGTTCTTGCGGATAAAATTTACATAGGAAGTAGTACAAATTAAAGAAGCTTGATCTTTCCAAAGTTCTTTGACAATTTCGAACACGAAGCTCATTCCGACTTGATTTACTGCGTGCATTCGATCGAATTGAACGCAATATTCGTACAATTAATGCACGAGTAGTCGTCGATGTGCGGGACAACTGGGAGGAGGGTCGTGCTGAGCGCTTGGACGAGGATCCGCAGGAGGGAGATGATGGTGGAGGAGGAAGGGTAGGTGGGGAAGGGGGTTGTTAAAGAGGTGTAGGTGGAGTTGGGATTGGAATTGGGGGCGGGAAGGGGTACGAGGGATGTTTCTTGGGAGTATTCATTCCACTCTTGGCTTGGAGGGAGAGGAAAAGCGGTGCGTTTGGCGTGATTTTTGAGGATTTTACAAGTCGCTTCGGCGTTGACATGTTCGAGCTGTGAGAGCACGTAGGTGAGCGAAATGGAAGTCGTCTGCCCAGACACAACCAGACACACACACACTTTTTTGACATTCAGAATGAACATGTTCAGCTCTAGAAACCCTTCCAACGCTTCCCGGCTCTCCATCGGTTCTAGTTTCCGCTTATCCCCCAGCCCTCTTGATGTGACTCGGTCTGCAACTAACTTGAGTCGTTTTTCGCTCTCGTCGACGGAGAGTTGGTCTGGAGAAGATTCATGGAAGGATTCAACGACTTCAGATTCCATATACAATGCGAATATTTCATGCCAGGAATAAAGACGCGGAGAAATTGGCTTGTTTGATAATCGAGTGTATTGGAATTATAAACTGTATCTTACTCGTCGAAGGAGAGGTGATATTTTCGGTATTCGAAAACGGAGAATAACCATGAAAACTTCGTTTACAAGATTCCGATACAGGTCCAGAAAAGTCGCCAGTTTTGCGAAAGCGTCTCGAAACTCGCGGCAAAATCACTGTACGGGCTTGAAAGACGGTCGGATAGAGAGTGTAAAGCCATCGATAGAAGCCCGAAGAAGGCAGAATCTTTGACCAAGGGAATGATGATTTCTCGACTGTCTGAGGATATGATTGGACGCATCGTTACTTGACGTTCACTGGAAAGAGAATTAAGAGGAGTCAATGGCGAAGATGAACGTGGGGACACACTCGGTTGCCGTAACCTCTGTGATTTGCGGAGAATGCATTCCTCTGTAATGCCCAAAGCAAACTGATATTCTTCACGCCCAACTTTTCTGATGACGATGACGTCAATTCTCCAGCTTTGAATGAACTAGCCTCTGAATCCACTGAAGACACACGGGACACCGGAACCGTAGACGAGTGCGAAGGAACTGGCGTATGCAATGGCCAAGTAAGCCAAATCTTCAATTTCGGCTCTATATTCTGTGCGCGCGATCAATACTTTTCCTTCCTGTCCTTCGTCCTCACCCTCACCGCTTCCGTCCCCCCAAAAGCCTAGGCAAAGCATCCGGACTTAACCCCAGCTCATCCTACTCCAAAATAACTTAATTGATAAGCTTCTTCAGCTGGACGTCGGAAATTCGAATTTAAAAAGCAATTTGTTCGATATTGCGTTTGGTCAGATTGAGAAAAACGTTAACAGCAGGTACATAGGACGTAGAAAGGGCGCGGGCGTACCTGTCTATATTGAATAGCATTCTGCCGTAGTTCTGGTGGGAGATCAAGTAATAGTTTGGGGTATGTTTTCGAAGAAATGCATTATCAGTAAGCGAGGTGATGGTGGTAGGGAGGAGAAACCGGTTCCATATGGGGTAAGTCCTCCGCGATCTGATTGGTCAATGTCCTGATGTGTCCCCGCTGGTATATATTCAGCTGGACACACTCTCGTTATAAACTGTGAGCATGGAAGCGAACGATCCGAGTCTTAACATTACCACTGAACCAATCCTGGCTAATCGCACGGTCCACTACACAAGCCTGGCTCTGTGGTCGTATATCCGTCGTAGCATCCGTGAAGAGCGCCAAATCAAAGATGCCCGACGTTCAGGTCAAGCCATTTTAGTGACATGAGTCTCAGAGTCTCACAAACGTGGTCACTAGCGGGAAAAGCATGAACACCTCAACTTGAACAATCGGAACACAAGATCCAGAACACGTTTGGAAACCCTCCGAGTGTGCTAAAACTCTCTTCCCGGAACTCGAAGAGAATCTAAACTCAATCGTGCGTCCGGCTCTCGCTGAATTTCGTTCTCCGATCCAGGCTAGCGAGGTCTGGATCTTCAAGCCTTCATCCTTCAAGCTCCAACCCGCTCAAGAACCACAAACCGTCCATGATTCAAAGTTTTCTACTTACATTTTGTAGTATTCGGTCTCTTTGTCCTTAGTCTGAATGCGTAACGATTGCTTATCTGTCCGTCCCCCCTCCTATCCCAGGTCTACAATCTTGCAACCGCTCAATCCGCCTCCAAACTCACTATTGCATTCCACATATGGCCATCCTTTATTCAAACTCGTCCTACAAACAAAAAGATCTTTGAGAACTCAGAAGCCGGGTAAGCCTCCGGAAGTAGGTGAAACAAAAAGGTAACAAAAGCGATTGGCCAGTGCATCAACAACAGGATAATCATCCTCCTGTTCCTCATAAGATACATAATACACCTGCGTCTCTGTGAAATAAATCTATAGTGATGATCTAAATAATGGCTAAGAGATTTAGTATCAATAACATTGTAATCCAAAACCTAGCCTCTAGCTCTCTAATGGAGTAACCTTTATGGATTTAAATGGTCGATCTCCAACTAATAGGAGCCTATCACGAAGATTGATCACTAGAGAGTCATCTTCCCAATTGTCTGCCCATTCATATGGTGGAAATAGCTGGAGAGGTACTGGGACATTAAAAGATTCCTTCCCTTCACTATCCAGAAATCTCATGCAAAATCCAACTGTAGTAATGTGCAAGAAGTTTTTCATATACTGTTTTGCTTGGAGTTCAGGCTACATGGTGGATCCAGTCAGTGCAGATCATGCTCATGAAGCTTTACCATCTCATACCTGATGATTGCCCATAGTAGAGGCAGGGAGAAAATGATCACAGAGTTCAATACGGCATGTCATAAGGCTATAATACATGAATAGATCCTCCCATTCTTCACCCTCAGATTTACATTCCTGCAAGATCCCGGTCATGGCAGCATAAACATCAAAAAGCTGGAGTTTAGATAAAAGTTGATCACTGCCATTTCCTCTTATACAATGCCATGCCCAATTCTGGCTTACAATCTCACACAGCTTGAGGTTGTAATGAAGCCTATCTCTCCAATGGCCAGCGAGAGGCCAATATTGTTCTTCGAATATAATATCCAGATAGCGCTGGGATAGATAACTGTGCCAAGTTGGTTTGTTAATGAAGAAAGACAATGATCGACTCGGGTCAAGGAGAAAATCTCGAAAAGAGGCATGAGCAAATTTTAAACCAGATTCGGTGGGCAATGGGCCTTGAAAAAGAGAATGAGCCCCAGATAGTGCAGCCCGGACTGTTCCGAGGGGCATACAAGCAAGAGTTGTAAAATCTTGCATGCCTTCCTCTGTAGTGAATTCATAGCTGAAAGCTACATCCTTGTAAGCAATAAGAATTCCAAGTACTTGAACAAGTGTAGTGGTGTTCTTGTTTGTTGACAGAATTTGGTGGTAGAGTGCATCAAGCTCAGCAAAGCTTCTCCTTCTGTCTCCTCTTTCTGGATTCCAAGTACAATATCCAGTCTATCTGCTGGCACTGCACTATTGTCATTGATATATTTGAATACTGTTGATGGATATACAAACTGCCCTGACAATTTTGAGACAAGGATTTCGACCTGGCTAGAAGTTGGCCAAGGATGAGAAATGTGCTCCATTGTGGTTGAGTGGCGATGTAGAATATCACGGAATTTAGCCTGGAGGAACTTTCGGATATCAATAGAAGCTTGATATGTATCGTCAAGGGACAACATACCTGTCTCACCCACTTCAAATGATATACCAATGTTATTAAAGGTCCCTCCTCCAATTGTAAAGTCGTGAGAGCCAGTGAACATCTGAGAGTTCAAGCTTGAGAGGCTCATACTGAAAACAATGCTATATTTACAAGCACAAAAGCTTAGATCGGTGGCATAGGCCAGGTGCAACTTACATTTCCGAGCACAGACATGGTTGCAAGCAACGTTACTGGACTATTGGGTTAAGCTAGGCAAGAAAAAGGCTCACAGCAAAGTCAGATAGTCAGGTCTGAGTGTTTGGAAGTACAAGAAAGGCTGTAAAGCAGAAGCGCCATGGGCCATCTTCAAAATGGCTGTCACTGAGGCTGAGGCCTGTGATATCTGCCAGCCTGGGCATCTATGCCACTTATTTTATGTCCAAATCTACCTTTTTAATGTTCGAGATCTACCCCTACTATGAGTACTAAAATAGATACAATACTTTGCACCATATGCGAGGGAAAAGCCTTCAAAAGTCAGCTATGTCTGTTAATCATTACAGCACAGTCCACACTAATTACAAAATAAAAGCTGGTTTTATTTTATACTAGCCATCCAACAAGATAATCTCAGGAGCATTCACTCCATTGTAGATATTAGTGGCCAAGGCATCAAATTACTGACAACCAGGTGAAATACTTTCCCTATACACTGGACTTTTCAGTAACTAATGCTTGCATCATAGAACTCTGGGTCCTTCATAGCATCAGGAAGAATACTGCCACTAACTCTGTTTTTCTACGGCGGTGATTCAACACAGTGATTTTGTCTGCTGATCCTTTATGGTCAACCAAGCATGCTGGTAGTCATAAGAGCTTGCTGAATTTCAGTCAGAGACCCAGAGAGGACTTGAAGCTCAAGAGCAGTTATAAGATTGAAAAACTTTAAATGTAGTTTAAGTACATTGAAGGCTGGGGTCCAACAATTTATGTAAGTTATTGGTAAGTTACTTTATTTATCCCTATACAAAGGATTAATTTTTCCAGGCTCTCTGCAGTAATTTAATTGTAACTCAGAGAGCCTGCATATTGTTTACAGTTTTACAAGGTTGCATTATGTTTGTCATGTTTGTGAATATAGGTGTGTAGATAACTCACTTAAAAATTACCAGTTTGAATGAAGGGGATAGCATGATATTGGATAGGAATTAATGTCGCAGATTGCATTTCTAAGAATATTGAGATCAAGGTGATATTCTCCAATAGCATCTGCCTCAAACATGACTTTAGACTGGCTATCCCTTGTTTTTTTCTCTGACAATTTATGTAATTGCAACAAGTTCTTCTATTGGGTGAAAGGCATGGCAGGTGCCATCTTTGACCTTAATATTCTTACTGTAGTTGCCCAACTCTTACTATTCACTGAATGTAGCAACCACCATCATCTTATGTTAGAAGCTGGAGTTTACAAAAGAACTAGGGCTCAGAATGTCCTACTTCTATTGATTGAATCTGGTGCTATATTGTGTAGTACAGGTCCTCTACTCCAGCTTTACCCTTCTGCAAATATATAGACCCTCAGAGAAGGTTGTACTTTTTCTAACAAGCATCATTGTTGCTGTATTTAATCTTGCTTCTGTGAGTCTTGACTCTTCCTTGCAAATTTCAGACCCCTGCAAACAGTATCCATTCTAAATGTCAAACACTTTCCCTGCATGAAATTTGCATGGTCTATGAGATATGAAAAGTCTTGATAACTGGAGAACTACTTATGTTGATCAGAATCACTATCCCAGCAGGATACCATGTCTGAAAGATTTATTCTTGAGAATGATTACCAGTTGTTTAGCAGAGACCAAAATATTGATGTTATATCACATGTGCTATCATGCCTGCCAGTGATTCAGTACTGTATAATTACAACTGTAAGTGTGAATAACACTAACACCTATGATATTTTGAACAATGTAATGTGTTACTGATAATGTATACTGTAGCCTGGGTGCACTGAGTTATGCCAGGTTTCAGGTCAGGATCTGGTCACCCAAGTACCACTTGACTCACCCAATTTATGGCACCCAACTCAGATAAATCAGTAAAAAAAGTAACATTTACACCACTTTAGATACTAACACATTGGGAAAAATACCTATAGCCCAGGCTGCCAGAACTATAAGTATTTTTCCTGATGCATTCATTATAAATAAGTTGACTCAATTTTTGTGAATGACCCAAGGTGGTACTAGCTGGAAGATTTTGCTTGCAAGCAGGTGTATCTCAGAATTAATGTCATTATTGTGAGCTGCCTGAAATCAAAAACAGTCTATGTAACATTGCTAGATGCATAATCAATGAGCTAATGTTTAAAATACTTATAAGTAGTGAAAATACCTTTTTTAAAAAAAATACTATTTGTTAGTTACTTTACTTTACTCAATTGACCTAACTTCATAAGTGCCAGGTGCCCAGACTGGCAAGTCAGGTTCAGGTAAGGACCCAGGTCTGGATCAGGTCAGCTTTTTGGCACCCAAACCCAAACCCGACTCAAGTCATGCAAAGTAACACTGAGCATGTCGCTGCATATTGATAGGTGTTACAGCACATAAGCAGGCCTTGTGCTCATTCCTCAGGCTTTCCTGTATTCTCCTACTCTCCTCCCTCTGGATTGGTGGTGTCTAGTGACTCATATTATATACTTGGGCCTACAGAAAGTGACACTCCTGTTATTTTTCAAGAATATCTTGAGAGTGAGAACAGATATTGGCTAACTCCAAGTCATGGAGATCATCTATAAAATAACTGAGTTTTTGGTATAGGTTGTGAATTTATTGTGAGAATTAGTTGCTGTATAGGGATTTTTCAGAAATTGCCAAAATACTGCAGCCTCTAATAATTTTTCTGGGGGGAAGCTGCCTTTACCAATAGCAAGGGCAATATCAAAATAAGGGGTACAATCTTCCCATTGGAATTTAGAATTCTTTTCAAGAGTCTACTTAGCCTCTTGAAAAGCAAAATGGCTTAAAATGGCTAAAAATTGTCAAGATTAGCCAAAATTTTCACATTTTCAGCTTAAAATACAGGCTTAAAAAATTTCTTGTCTCTGGGTAAAAGCTAAGCCCCCCATTTTTGATATTGCTCTTGCCACTAGTAAAGACAGCTTAGGACCAAAAAAATTATTGACGCTGCATTTTTGGCAATTTTTGAAAAATACCTATACTGCAACTATTTCCAACACAATAAATTCATAACCCATACCAAAAATTCACAGTTATTTTATAGATGATCTCCACAACTTAGACCTACCTGATATCTGTTCTCACTCTCAAGATATTCTCAAACAACAGCAGGCCCATCACTCTCTGTGCACCCAAGTATCTCCACACCATAAAATGCCTATATTCAATAACAGAATAAATGCACTTCAAAAGGTATATAAGCCATTTGAACACTCAGTTTAAACTGGTATATATCACTGAGTCTTGCCTACTTTTTATATGAATAACAGGCTGTAAATCAATACATAACTTTGGTAAGCTAAGGACCTTGTCTTCTGATGGGAAGAAGCACTTTAACTTTCATAAAATTAGCATTATCTAATCTTGTCTTTCCTAATGAATTGACTGACACAGCATTGATTTGAACTGAATTAAACTGGTTTAAATTTCTGTCAAATATCATTTGAACTGTAACTAAACTGCAGGTTAAACTGAAACTAGTTCAATTTTTTTCAGTTCACTTCAGTTCATCAGTTATTTGTGGTTCATTGAACTGGACTTTCAAGGCCTAGTTAACAGCTCATTGCAAAAAAAAAAAAAAATAAACTGAACTGGCCCTTTGAACCTAGTGATGTGCCAGTTCCAGCTGAGAGTTGTTAAGCTGGGTAATCCAGGACCCAGCTCTATCCTGACTTAATAATCATTGTAAACTGGCAGCCACAGCTTGCCAAACTTTTAAAGTATTATTAAAATTCATAGAATGAACAAATACTTACCCTAAATTTGACTCTATTGAATCTACACAGTGCTCTGCAATGTTGGTATATACAGAGCAGGGTGCATTCTCTGAGATCACTGATTGTATGCTGATTTTGCTATGTAAACTATGCTTGCATGTTGGGTGCTATTTGTAAGGTAGTTCATATGTGCACAATAGCAAGCTGTAGTATAGCATATGTTATTCATAAGTCTCAAAGAGTTACCAGCATCACTTGAATTGATGAGTTTAACAAAGCCTGGGACCTGAACCTGAACCAGGCCCTAGCTGTCTGTCAGAGCACAGCTGATGATCTCAGTAGTCACTGGTTGGGCTGTCTGAGCCATAGCTGGTCCGACGGGGGCTTTTGAGCCAGGCTCCAGCCGGTGCACCATTATTTGAACCCTAGGTAGGCCATTGTGTCGCATCCTTACACCACTGCACATGGCAAGTACAGAACCTAAACAAAGTATACAGAGTTAAAATTTTCAGGGCTTGAAAAGGAGGAGAAGAATGAGAGTTATATTTATTAGCCTGGAGCCTCCATAAACAGTTGCAGGATGTTATGAAAATTTTCAATTTCTAAAAGACTAGAAGGTGTTTGTGATTGAATGGATCCACTAGAGTGACTGACCCTTGAGGAAGTGTGGGATTTTTTTGCTCAAAGTTTCAATTCCACAAAAAGTTTTATTGAATAAAGAACATAAATACATCCATTTATATTCACAGTAAGTAGCTATATTGTTTTTTTCAATACAAAAAACTTATTTACAGAAGATAGCTAAGTACTTTGGATTGAAGCACAAGATACCAGATTATGGAATAAATGCAGATTGTACTGCAGTCAGAAGCTGTGTTCTGGTAAGAGTGTCAGGATGTTGGTCACCAAAAACTCGCTTGGATATTGATACCAGTGTCTCTAACATTTGCAAACCTTCAACAAGGTTTTCCATTGAATCCAGATTCTTGAAGTAGAGCACAACTAAGTTGTGCAATCTAGCAAGAGACATAGGGTGCTCAGCTCCCAGAACTTGCTTTGACATTTCCACCAGTGATTTCATAGTCTGCAGAGCTTCAGTATTCCTTCCTACCTGTGAGTATTCAATTGCTAAGCATTCCATCATAATCAAAGTATCAGGATGTTTCTCTCCCAGAATTTCCTTTGACTTATCCACTAGTGGGACTGAGAGCTGTAGAGCTTCATCATATTTTTTTATATGGCAGTAGGTAAGTGCTAAGTTGTGCATTCTGAAGAAAGTATCAGAATGTTGCTCTCCCAAGACTTCCTTGGATATTGTTACTAGTGGCTCAAAAATCAGTAAAGCCCTGTTAAAATCTTTTACTCGGAAATAGGAATTTGCCAAATTGTGCATTGCGGCAAGAGTATTAGGATGCTGCTCTCCTAGTACATGCTTATAATTTGTCACCAGTGGCTCCTGAATTTTCAAAGCTTCATTATATCTTTCAATGCTAGAATATAGGAAAGCCAATGCATGCATTCTAGCAAGAGCATCAGGATGATACTCTCCCAGAATCTGCTTAGACATCTCTACCAGTGGCAATAAAATATCTGGTGCTTCATTGCATCTTCCTAACCTGGAGATGGTACAAGCCAAGTTATAGATTCTAGAGAGGGTAACAGGATGGTGCTCTCCAAAAACCTGTTTAGACATGTTTACCAGTGATACCAAAATTTCATGTGCCTGATTACATTGTGCTACATCATAGTACATGTTTGCTAAACTGTGCATTACAAGGAGAGTAGAAGGATGTTGATCTCCAAGGACCTGTTTTGACAGTTCTAATAGTGGCCTTACAATCTGTAAAGCCTCATTCTCCCTTCCCATTGAATTAGAGTATTGAAGGGCTAGATTATGAATTCTGGTGAGTGTATCTGGATGTTGCTCTCCAAGAACCTGCTTGGACATATCCACCAGTGGCTCTAAAAGCTCTAAGGATTTGGTATGCTGTCCCATACTAGAGTAGGTACAAGCCAGATTAAATACCTTAGAGAAAGTACCAGGATTTTGTTCACCCATAACCAACCTAGATATTACCACCAGCTGTTCCTCAATTTGTAGTGCTTCACTATACCTTCCCATCTCAGAGTACATGGTAGACAGGTTTTGCATGCCATCCAGAGAATTAACATTGGACTCTCCCAGAACTTGTTTGAATAGTTCTACCACTGGCTCTTGAATTTGCAGAGCTTTAATGTGTTCACCCACTCTGAAATAGCCACTTGCTAAGTTTTGCATTCTAGCAAGGGTATTAAGATCTTGTTCTCCAAGAACTTGCTTTGAGATCTCCACCAATGGCTCTGCAAGCTGTATAGCATCCTTATATTTTCCTAATCCCATGTATGCCCGAATAACATTATTCATTTGTGTAAGGGTCTTTGGGTTTGATTCACCAAGCTGCTCTTTAAGATTGTGCCACAAGGCTGACCAAACTTCATGAGCTCTTTCATAATGTCCACAATGGTACCACAAATTTCCCATGGCGTCATTGGTGTGAATGACTCCAGTGAGTTTAAAGCCCATACAGTGTAAAAGCAGTGATCTCATGAACACAATGTCTGTGTCTGCCATTGAGATAGCTACAATGCTTTGAGCAGCCAATTGAATATTTAATCTGGACTGTTTGTCCATTTGTGTACTAATCCATTGATGAACCAAGGGGTGCAAAGAGTACAAACCTTCTGTTTCTACCTCAATTAGGGAGAATGAAGTTAGTGTTTCAATGATTCTGTCCATATGCATATCATCCCATTCAAATGCTTGTGAGGTTAATAATGCCAATATTGGGTATGCAGCTAATGTTTCTCCTCCTTCAGAGTATATATTGTCTAATGCTCACTGGAATATTGTCCTAGAAATCCCTTTGAAGTGGAAAAATGAACATATTTTGAGGAATATTTTACATTCTTCATCTAGCTCCTGCCAGCTAAGATTCCAGGTTGCATATATAGATAAAGGATACTTTTCAATACTCTGTGGCAGATTCTGGTTCATCAACACAGATTGATGTTTTTCAAGTCTGCCTAGATATGTACTTAGACAATTCTGGCAGGATATATATGAACCTGCATGCACTAAAGCCAAGGCAAAGTAATGCAATTTGGCTGCAACATAAGAGGCAAAAATCTTTTCCTCCTCAGTATATTCAAGGTTTCTTCTTGCATGTTTCAAAAGCAACTGAACTCCATCATCTTGCTCCATATTCCTGATCTCTCTGGACTGTAAACTTAGTTGTTTGAGAATGCTGTTTCGGGAAGTAATAATAATGCTTCCATGAAAACTCTGAGGCAAAAATTGTCCCAAGTTAATTCCGGGATTGGCAGCATGATCATAGAGAATAATACATTTCTCATTTTGCCATTCGAGCCATTTCAGTGATGATTTCCAGTTGCTGGGATTACTGATTCCACATTTTAGGGCAATATCATAATACCCAGCTATGATTGCTTGCTCAGAATGTGCTGCAATTATATAACACTTGGTGAAACTTAATACAAATAAAATCATTTTTCAGTCACTTAAAAGCCTTTTTTCATACCTTTTCTTAAATTTCTGAAGAAATTGTAAAGCAATTTGAGTTTTACCTGCTCCACCCAATCCATAGAGGACAAGGGTTTTTCTTTGATGGAATATGGTGGAGGTTGAAGAGTTAAAACAGAAATAATTAGCAAGTGCAGCCAGTATATCTTCTCTCCCTGTAAAGAATGGAGAAGGCAGAATAAGGTTGGTCATTCCTGGACTGTACCCTTTTACTTTGTCAGCAAATGCCAACCTGGAACTGAGAGGAATGGAATAATACCAGGTGGAGCAGTAGC
Organism: Collybiopsis luxurians FD-317 M1; assembly: GCA_000827265.1. Lineage (NCBI taxonomy): Eukaryota > Fungi > Basidiomycota > Agaricomycetes > Agaricales > Omphalotaceae > Collybiopsis > Collybiopsis luxurians. The sequence continues at coordinate 244,420 of KN834820.1, read as the reverse complement.
TGTGTGAACCTCATTAATATATTTTTCTGCATCCTGCATAACTTGGAAGGTAGAATTGTTGATAATGAAATTGGATGCTCCTGAAAAGAAAGCACCTCTATTAAAGTATGTATTAGCCTAAAATGATTTATATTTCTGAAATAATTCCCATATGATATACTGGCATTAGATGAATACATGTCTTTCCCTCTTCCAACTGCATTTAGATTGGGAACTTGTGGATTCCTGGCAAGGCAAGGACATTGATTATACCTTTTGCTGAGTAAATTTAACTTACTGATTGGTCATTGCTCAAGTGTGTGAATGTGGGAATAGATAATAGAATGACATGCCCTGAGTTCTTATAACTGAAAAAAAAAAACAAAAAGTCAGTCATGTGCCACTGATTGACCCCGTTTCATCAATCAATGTGAGATATGTACTAGCTGCAACTGGTATAAAACTTCTGGACATAGAGTGCATGCCCTTGACCTGTGTTTTTTTCTATCGCTTCCTATCAATGCTTCTTTCACTCACCACTCTTAAGAGTTCTAACTAAATATGTCTAATAATAACTGGAGCTTTGTGTTTCCAGGTTCACTGTTTGACTACCACAGCAAACTCATCCTGGCACCCATTTCATTATCCTCAAGGGTTACTGCATCCACTTCCTCATCATTGCCTCATTGTCATCTACACACCCTCATTTTGAGACTTTCGGGAGACTGAGCATCTATTTTCAGCAAACAGTTGTCATTTGGCCAACCTATCAAGGAGGTACATGAATGTGGGTGACTTTCCATATAAATGAATCCATGATTGGAGAGCTCACCGAAGAAGTTTCAGTAAGTTCATGTGCTTTTTTTGACCAGTTGTAACTTATGTACAATAATTATGGTCATATTTATCCTTAATATTTTTCATCTTTACATAAATGGCCATTGATGCCAATGGATATATATATATACTGTAACCAATCCAGATCAATCCCCATTTCCCTCAATTGCTCATTTGAAGTCTCCTTCTCACTCACCCTGAGCTTCTTGAGCAATTTGATAGGGAATCAGTCTTGTGTAATGTTGAAAAGGTCCCAGTGAATGTTGGTTTTTGGTTTTGGAAGGAAGAAATGTGTGTGTAGAAGGTGAGATGGGAGGATAGGGAGGGAGGGAGGAGAAGCCAGGGAAGATACAGATGAAGGAAGGAAATTGAGGCGGGGATCAGTGGAAGAAGAGAAGGGGATGGACAGGGTAGCAGTGGGAACAGAAGAGAGTGGACAAGGAAAGGAAAGGCAATTATGGTAGCGGATGGAGCAAGCAAAGGAGAGCACAAAAAAAAGAAGGAACAAAAACAACAGCCAAATCCACATCCACAAGCAACAACACCCACATTGATCACCATTGGCGCCTTACATATCTGATATTGGATAGTCCCCCTGCCTCCACTTCTGCATCTTCATCAAGCACCTCACCCAGAACAAATGCAGGCACCGTAATCTGATGGGCTTTCAAGCAATGTTAGCACAGATAACACACGAGTGGTCATCAATGTGCAGGATCATGGGGAGGAGGGTTGTGCTGAGTATTTGGATGAGGAAGCATTGGAGGGACATAATGGTGTCAGAAGAGGGATAGGAGGGGAATGGGGTGTAAAAGACCAGGGGGGATTGGAATTCAGGGTAGAGATGAGAAGGGGTGTGAGAGACATTTTGTGATAATAAAAATTCTGTTCTTGGCTTTTAAGAGAGAGGAAGAGCAGAACATTTGGCATGTTTCTTGAGGACTTTGCAAGCTGCTTTAGCATTGGCTTGTTTGAGCTGAAAGAGTACGTATGTGACTGAAATTGAAGTCACCTCCCCAGACACAGTGACACACCCTTTTGATATTCAACATCAACATATTCAGTTCTCTGGCTCTCCTTCAGCTTTAGGTTCTGCTTATCCCTCGGCCCTCTTGACATGACATGGTCAGTGAATAACTTGAGTTGTGTTTCACATTTTGTCAATAGAGAGTTGGCCAGGGGAAGATTTATGGAAGGATTCAAATGTCTATATCAGATAGCAGTCTATTGTAGTTCTGGTGGGATATCAAGTAATAGCTTGGCATATGTTTTTGAGAAGTGTATTATCAGTTAAACAGGGTCAAAACAGAAGGCGATGGTGGTTAGGGAGGAGAAACTGATTCTAAATGAAGTAAGCCTGTTTAGCTTTTGCATAATCTGATTGGTCAATGTCCCGAGGTGGCCCCACTGGTAAGTATACATTCAGCTGCATACATTCTTGCTACATACTGAACAATCAGAACCTGAACCTGGCCCTTGAACCCATTCTAGGTGATTGCATGCTCTGCTACACAAGGCTGGTTCCACAGTCCTATATCTGTCATAGCATCTGTGAAGAGCATGAAATCAAAGAAATCCAGACACACAAGTCAAGCCATATTAGTTACATTCCTCTCATGAATGTGGTCACTAGCGGGAGGCAGGATGACCAAGACAATTGGAGAACAAGATATTCCAAAACACATTCAGCAACCTCTGGAGTCTGAGGGTGCTTCAACTCTCCTTGCAACTCAAACAGAATTTACACTCAATTATGCATCTGGGTCTCCCTGGTTCTGTGCTCTGGGCTGACCAAAAGTACTTTATACCTACTGTATTACCCACTTCAAATGATATACCAATGTTATAAAATGTCCCTCCTCCAATTGTGAAGTCATGGGAGCCAGTGAACATCAGAGGGTTCAAGCTAGAAAGGCTCATACCAAAAACAATGCTATATTTTCAAGTACAAAAAATTAGACCGGTGGCCTATATAGGTCAGATGCAACCCTCACACAACACTTACATTTCTGACCACATGCACGGTTGCCAATGTTACTAGAGTATTGGGTCAAGCTAGGGCAGAATCTCACAGCCTTAAAGTAGATAGTCAGGTCTGAGTGTCAGGCAAGTGTCAGAAGTATCTACTGTTGGGGACGTCACAGTACTATTCTTGCCCCAGAAGTGCAAGACCACTGGGAAGTGCAAGATTGTAGTTGAATCCCTTCCTGCACTCTCATTTCTCAAGCATTCACTTCAAAATGTTTACTGTATTATCTTACATAGTGTTTGCAAAGATCTGTCAACTCAGAATTTTAATAGGTTATGTAGAAAAAATTCAGGAATTTTGACAATGCTGAAAGTAGTCATTTTGACTGTGTGACTTTTGAAAGAAAAATTTTTTTTGAAAAAGAATGAGAAAGCAGATGGAAAAGTGACTTGGGAATTGTATTAATATGCATTATAAGAGTAAGGCAATATATTTTCTAGGGAGGATTTTGAAGGTCGCAACCAGAACGAAAAGCTGCAAGTGGAAGAGGTCGAGGTTTGTCCAGTCTGACCTGCCAGACTCCCGCTAAATTTTGGCAGAGGGTCACAGATGTCACACTTGCACTTCTCTGCCATTTTGAAGAGTCTCACTGATGCCCTCTAGAAACTCTCTCACCATTCCTTAAAAATCTCAAAAGTTGGAACAATTTTGAGTGTCTTGACCATATTCAGATGATATTTGGTGCCCATTGGATGAAAATTACAAAAGTTTTTCTATGACCACATTTTCGCTTGCACTTCTGGGGCAAGAATAGTGCTTGATGCCCTGCCATTGGTAGTGGGCCAACACTGCCGCATGGCTGGTACTTGTGCCAAGCATGCAAGTGTTTACTTTATTACTGTTTAACAGGGCATATGCCATATTCCATGCACAAAAGTTTCATAAATGTTTCTGAAGATAACAACATAAGAGTTGTAATATGGAAGAATTGTTGTGATACATAGAAGTAAACAGGAGAGTCATACATGGAGAGCCAAAAATTAATCAGAAGTATTTTCTTGGGATGAAATATGGAGGTCATTCATGGGGTGACTGAGTTTGCTAAACCATATAGGAGAAAAGCTGGCAGCTCTTTTCTTTGCAGACTGGAAGCTTGTTGGCTGAATAGTTGGACCAGATATACGATGCTGATGGGCATTCTGAAAGTAAAAATCAGTTATAATTGTAAGGTTTTAACAGAGCACCCACCTTTCAGTGTTTAGATTCACACAGAAGCAAGCCTTTGAGCTCCAATTTTAGGTCAAACAATTGCTTATTGAAAAAGTTGGAAGCAGTGGCAACATTAAAAACAACCTCTACAATATCACCACATGCAAATTCCTGTGGAGAGCAAGGCATAGCACTGATTTATGATTCAGAACTCATTATTCAGTATCAGCTTTCTTGCCTACCTCCCTAAACTGTCAGCTGCAGTGAAAGAAATTACATTTTCCCTAGTGTAAACTGAAATCAAGAGCTGGAAAGGATTGGAATGCAGTGGAAGGGAGATCTGAGAGCTTGTACTGTCTGTTTTCAAGTTTTAACTGAGATATAACAGTAGAATGAATGGAGTGGAGGGTTTCCAAGCCCTTAGAGAACTGTGCACTGCCCAAACCAGTGATTTGAACATGCCTCTGAAGATGGTGAAGCTTGGAAATGTTTGTGCTATGAGAAGTTTTCAAACAATTAGGAAAAAAAAAAAACCAAGGCAAATGACTGACTTGGTCGAGACAGGCTCCAAATTTAATTTTCCAAGGATGCCCTGTATTTTGAAAGCAGCAAACACCACATCTTGTTCCTGATTGTTATCAACC
>KN834820.1:132317-227023 GCA_000827265.1 Collybiopsis luxurians FD-317 M1 | reverse complement strand
AGCTGTCATTGCTCCATGAGATTGTACAGTTGTCCCGGCCAAGTCCCGGCATTTGTGGAGCTTAGTGGAGCAATGAATGGTGCATTTGTTTGGACATAAATACCATCAGTAAGGCACATTTTTCAAAAACAATGCTAGAGTTTTGTGAACAGCTGTAAACTCGGTATTCCATTTCAATGGTCATTCTAAGAGCACTTGTAACTAAACACCCGATAGACTTTGCAGTATTGTGCTGCTTTTGTTAAGGATGCACTATTGACATACTTATGCTGCCTGAAACAAATCACTTGACCTAGCTGAGAGCATTGAATGTAAATGATTTCAAAAATTTTGTGAATCTCCTTGTCGTCAACACCACTACTCCAAACTTGCATATTTCTGTGAGACTGAGATTAGGTACTAAAATTTACATCGGCTTTACACCCATGGCCTTACTATTGGACCTTAGCAGGAAAAATCGAATGTCAATCTGTCTGCAGTCTCGACTTCATCCTTCTCCCGCTTGCCAGATATCGGCATTCGGACCGCAAGAAACATGGGTATGAGGACCATTAAGTTTTTGGGCACATGCACCTATAATTTGCATGTCACAGAAGCTGTCGAGTCACAAAAGTAGGTACCAATCACAGGGTACATAAAACCACTTAAAAGACTAGAAACTATTCGCACATCAGCGTCTAGAAAAGCATGCGACGCGACATTCCGATGAAAAAGGCCCCTGTCCCTGACTCCGCCTCCCAAGACTAACCGTCTCAGGCAAAATTTTCACAAAGGAACCCATGTGAAAGTATTTTGTATGGGACCAAGCCGCTAAGTGCTCATTCATCCAACCTAATCAATCACTGAACACAGCTCTAATGTTGAATGTGATTCCATCCTGTGAGTGTTATGTCCAACACAACTATATAACTGAACCGTACTAGTCCAAAGTATTCCCATTTCGCCGCTGAATCCATATCTTAAGCATGCCGAAAATTGCTATAACAGACTATACTCTCGACAAGTTCAAGGCTTCACACATAATCCAAGAGGCGAGGAGAAGAGAAGAGCAATCTGATATTGATACCCTAGTGGATGGCTTCAAAATTGCTTTGGAAGTCGCAAAAAGTACAGGTGAAATGTTATACAATGTCCCTTATGTGAAAGCGATGGCAGGAATAGTGTTGCAAATTCTACAAATATATAGCGTGAGCTCAGGATCCTAATCAGGTCATTTTTACATGACATTTTGTTAATTGTATACAGGAAATCAAGGAAAACCGAGAGAAATGTTATGAAGTTATTCTCAAGACGGCTCAGATCTACCTGATTGTAAATGATGGCCTACAGCACAGTTCTCAGGGCCAGGATGAGAATCAGTCCCAGATAATTAAACAATCGTTAGAAGAGTTCAATGGGTGAGCAAACAACTTTTTCTGATTGTGCTGATTATTTCAGTTAATTAAAAGCTAACACATATTAGAGTATTAACAAGAGTGTTTAAAAGATTAGAGCAGAGTAAGCTTAAAGGGCAATTAGGAATGTTATTCAAGAGAAATCAGCAAAAGTCTATTCTTGATGCTTGTGATAAGGACCTGGACCAAGCGCAACAGAATTTTCAAGTGAGGAGTTCTTTTATAGCCATAAGATGGGATCTCATTAAAAAGAACACAGCTGAAAGTTTTAATACAGTTGGGTATCAAACTTGGAGATAAATGCGAAAATCGGTTAAGATTCTGCATATTTATCTGTAACCTAAGACTGATGATGATGTTACTAGATCTAGATCTTCCAATAATCAGTTACTTAGTCCTTTGGAACCCAGTATGGTCATCGGACGAGACATGGAAATCAAGGAAACATTGGAGGCTCTCCTGAATAATTCACACCCACGCATTGCAATCATGGGATTTGGAGGCATGGGTAAAACAACTCTTGCCTCCAAAGCTTTTCACAATGATAAAGTACAAGAGAAGTACAGAACTCGGTACTTTATATCTTGTGAAGGTGTGTTGAATGTGGACCAGCTTTGGACTAAAATGGCAATTGCCTTTCTTCTGAAAATCCAACCTTCAAGCCCTGGTGGAAATAGGTTTGCGGAAGCTCAGGAAATGATTCAGATTCAGAACCAGATTTTAAGCTTACTAAAAGAGAAACCGATGTTGCTGTGTCTTGACAGTTTTGAGACTCTATGGGACTCTACAAAAGGTTTTGATGAATTACAAGAAGTTCTCAAGAGATTGAATCAAATTAGTACCCTTGGATTAGTGATAACTATGCGGGGTATTCAAGGTCCCGGTTTAATTAATTGGAAGATAGTTCTTCTGGATCAGCTGACTCTGAATGATTCTATCTATATATTCAAATCAGTAACCAGCAAAGATCCAGATGAAAATTCATTGTATATACTACAGGAACTGGCTGGTATTCCATTGGCTATTCATCTATTTGCTGCGATGGTCAAGGATGGGTATGAGGATACAGAGAGTATAAGAAGCAGATGGAAGACAGATGGAACGTCAATTATTGAGAGAGGAGAAGAAGGAAGATTATCCCAATTGGATTTTTCTATCCGCCTTTCAGTTGACAGCCCTAGGATGACAAGCGAGCGGAAGAAGGCTCTTTTTGTTCTCGCCTATCTTCCATCAGGCTTGAAAAATGGACCAGTCCTAGAAGGTCTGAACACCATTGTGCCTAACTTTCAAAGCAATCTTCATGAACTACACCGTCGAGCATTCGTGAGTCTGAACTTCGGTAGATATATAATGCTACCCCCAGTTGCAAGATACTGCAAAGAGCACTTGAAAGTATCAAAAGAAGTAGGTGCCCGCTTATGCAGACAATTTTCAGAGTTTCTAAATGGCTGTACGATGGATCAGCTCAAGGAGGAATCGACTAATATTAGCTCCATTTTGATGTTTGGGTGTCAGCAAAATGTCTATGAAAAGCACTCTGAACATCTGGTTGAAACCTGTCTTAAGTACACCAGATGTCTGTTAGATTACAGACTGCAGCCTGATCAGGAATTGATTCATGCGGCATTTCAGTTAACTTCAGAGAACTACTTACTCAAGGCTAGTCTTTGGAAGATTCTTGGGGAGATACAATATCAACAATATATGATTGATGAAGCAATTGCATCTTTTGAGAAAGCATTAAACAGCTACAAGGCTGCGGAAAATTGGAATACAGCCAGGAGCGAATATGCAAACACCTTTCTATGGCTGGGAAGGGCATACAGCTTTGCTGACAAGTTTTCAGAAGCAGAATTTTTTTTGAAAAAAACACTAGTGGAATTTCAGCAGCAAAATGACGGAAAAGGAGAAGCATCTACTTTTGAAGAACTTGGAAATCTCTATTACATGAGAGACCGGCTTAGCGATGCACAAGAAGCATCAAGCAATGCCCTTGCACTCTATGAGAAAATACAAAATAGATTAGGGCAAGCCACGAGTTTTATCATTTTGGGTGATCTATATACAAGGATGTACAAATTTAGTGATGCACAAGAGGCTTTGTACAAAGCCTTCATATTCTTTGAAGAGGTCTCAGATCCATTGGGATTGGCCCATAGTCTTAGCAGTCTAGGGAATCTCTACATGAGAATGTGCAGGTTTGAGGATGCACAAGAAGCCTTGCACAAGGCCCTTGCAGTCTATGAGTATATTCAGAATAGACTGGGGCTAGCTAACAGCTATCAAAGTCTTGGAGTTCTCTACAGGAGGATGGATAGGTTTAAGGATGCACAGGAGACCTTGCACAAGGCTCTTGTCTCCTTTGAGAAAATCCAGAATAAATTTGGGCTGGCTCATAGTCTTGAGGACCTTGGAGATCTGTATGTGAGGATGCACAGACTTGAGGATGCACGAGAAGCTTTGGGCAAGGCTCTTGTATTTTACAAAGAAATTCAAGATGAATTGGGACAGGCCACCTGTCTTAGGAAACTTGAAGAAATCTGCATGAGCATGGATAAGAAAAGGCAAGTTTGAAGATACACAGAACACTTTAATCTAGGCCCTTCCATTCTGCTTATATAATGGTTTTCCAGTTTGTTAGGCCATTTATTAATACTTTGACCTGTGTTTAAACCACATACAAAATTTTAGAATTCTCTTGATCGTGATGGAGAGTGTGTGCTTGTTCAGAATTTGGCCTTTAAAAGCTGAAGAAGTTAGACAGTTTATGTCCAGTCCTTATGCATCGTAGTATGTATGCCAAGTCCTCTGTGTGATACGTTCATAAAGGTAGTGAAGTTGTTCAACAGCGAGTTTGGTAGGGAGTAATATTAAGGGAACTATCAGTGAGTGGACCGTAATCTTCCGATCAGTCATTTGCAAAGCGATCAAGGTGATCAGGAGGTCACTGCCTTCAGGGAATGCAAGTGTTTACACTAAGATCTCCAGTTTTTTGCCCAAAAAGACGATTGTCTGCCAGACGTATGGGCTTACACGAAGGCCCAGTTATGCCTACCGTCTCTATCATCTCTCCAGCTGATTATCAGTCGCTTCAAGAGTCTTGTCACGCTATGTCGAGTTATTCTTGGGCCTGGTGAGGCGGCTTGCGGACTCGCAAAGGGCATGGAATATCCGGGTATCCAATACTACATCAGTTTCACCAAACAGGCTCAATCTGACCCTTTATACACATATCCGCGGGTCGAACGCTTGCACGTAGAGTTGGAAGTTTCGGGAAACGGGATGCAGATCTCGCGTCAAGAATAGATAGGACACTTTTCTCGTATCTCGATCTTAACGGGGGATCCCTGAGATCCATCACGGTTTCCGAAACGGTCGTTCGTCAAAATTTGCCTCGAACGGCTGGTTCTGGGAGGCTCAGACTTTGTGAGGGAAAGGCGTTTGTTTGGTGGGACGCGGCATATTGGTGATGGTAGTTGGGCAATTTTGTTTCTTGATCTTTTTGAATGGGTGTGTAACTTGTGAATCGATGGTAGGTTCTCGACACCGTGACATTCTCGACACGCGATCTTTTCTTTGAGGAACCGAGTTTATGTGTTCCTACATCACAAGGTTGTCCGTATCTGATCTTGCCATCGAAGTATTGGTCTGTTGCGCGATCTTGTTCAGCTTGAGTAACTGGCGAATGTAGATCTCTTCGTATATATCTCTCGATCTCTCCGTAAGTGCGTAAGGTAAAGGTAGGGGTGAGATGGAAAGAGTTTGATCTTTTGAACTTTGCACCCCTATTCTCTTCATGTATACGCACAATTTCAGGTTTTGCGGTGGCTACTGAGGATTTTTGGAGGCAAGAACTGGAGACGATACAGTAATTCAAAGGCGCTGTACTTTGCTGAAGTCATTCAAGCAGTACTGGTTTAATAGACGCTTCCGATAAGTAACATACTTACGTCACGGTGCCACTTAATTTTTTTAGTGCCACTCGGAATTTGTGAAGAATCTAGTTATAAGCGCCCACATCGCGTTTCCTTTGTTTCTTCAACCTGGTAAGATAAACGTCCAGTTCCTCATAGCGGGTAAGTTTGGTCTCATCCGAGCGTACCGTCACCTAATAGCAGCTATTTCTCAAAACTTGCACTTTAGATAGTATGCAGACCGAACTCGAACCTCGATTTCCCCTGGAGATTTTCGAACATTTCATTGACGAGTCTTCAGACTCGACAGACGATCTTAGAGTGCTGGCTCTGGTAGCCAAGGCGTGGAATCGTCACGCCAGGAAGTATTTGTTTCGTCTGTTTCCTGTTCGACAACTCACTGCAAAAAAATCGATGTTCTCTAACGAGAAGGAAGAATTTCAGAAGTTCCTTCTTCTTAACTCATCCATTTCAGATTGTATCAAGGGATTAAGAATCGAACGGCAATCCTTAGAGGGCACGGTTTTCCCCCCGAATCGATGCTACTTCCTTCACCACAGAATGATTTGGGGTGGCACTCCCGCATTCTCACGTCTCCTGCAATCCGGCAAACCTTCAGGGTTTGAGAAGATCTTCCTGGAGGTCGAAAACCTTGTTGAACATAGTAGTGGGGATGTTGTTAATCCGTTGGAGTACCTAGCGACATATGCGCCGTCTCTAGAAACGTTGGGCATTCTTGCCTCTACTCTAGTTTGGGTACAACAATATCATCCCCATTTACATCGGACCCTCTTGGAGTCAACCCTTGACCCCCGGAACCGCACGAAGTCGATTGGGTTGAAGCAACTTTATCTGCGCCTTAGGCCCCTACATGCATCACCTAATCGTACACTGGAGATCTTGCTTTTCGAGAGTGGGTATCTCAATTACTCGAATCTTGTCCACCTCGCCATCGATAGCACTAGCATTGCTCTTTTGATTGGCCGATCCGGCGTCTTCGAGAAAGTAAAACACTTGACTCTGTTTAACCGAGAGTGTGCGTCCTTTCGTTTTCAATTGGCATCTGAATATTATTCTGATACAGGTTGGATAGTTGACTACCTGCCAGACGTATGGGCCTATAACAAGGCTCAAATACGATTTCCATCGCTTACCTCTCTCGAGCTGGTCATTGACCGTTACTGCAGTGTCTTTTCGCTCTGTAGGGTCATTCTTGGGCCCAGTGAGGTTACATGCAGACTAAGCCGTGGCGTAGAGTATCCCGGTTCCCAGTACTATACCCCCTTCACGAAAGAGGCTCGACCCGATCCTTCCTTCACGTACCCACGAGTCGAGAATCTGCATATTGATTTCAGATTTTCGACTGGCAAAGCGATCCTCATCCCGGATGCGGAGCTTGCGCTTAGGATGGATAGGACGCTTGTCTCGTATCTTGATGGTAACGGAGGACCACTCCGGTCTATTATGGTTTCCGATGTGGTTATTTATCAAAATCTACCGAGGACGGCTAGTTCTGGGAGGCTCAGGCTTCGCGAGGGAAAAGCGCAGTATTGGTGGGACACAGCGTATTGGTGATGGTGCATACATTGTCCCTTTTTTGAATGAGTGCACATACCTATACTTGTAGGTTCTCGGCACTGTGACATTCGAGATCGTGTCTATGTTTCTATGGTGTAAAATTGAGTGTATTTTTGTCCATAGCTGTCCAGGCATACGTGTCAAAAACGGTACCGGTGTTCTCGTTCTTGCAGATTAAATATACACAGCAAGATGTACAGATTCAAGAAGCTTGATGTTTCCAAAAGTTCTTTGATGACTTGCCGCATGAATTGCTGCCAAGATGATATGGAACAGCTTCACAGTTCAGTACTCGGGAAGAAGCAATGCGAAGCCGTGGAAACCAACGCGTCATTTTAGCGCCCACACGTGCCGGGCGCTCATTGATGATGCTGCGCCAGAAGAGAGACGTGTTATTCCTAAACTGTTTTGCTCTGCAACCACCATGATCCCAAGACCGCAGGCGGCGGTGGCACTCTGCCTGTCGCTGCTAGCCCTACTGGTGTCTATCGTAGCTGCCCAGAGTCCATCCCATGAAATTACTTCGTTCGAAAATCTTCCGGCTAGATTGTTTTTCTTGAACGATTCACCGGTGCGAATTTTTTCCTATTAAAACTGTGATATCTCGCGCTCAATCGTAAAAATCATGAACCATTAGGTCGCAATTTATCATGATGTTATCGAAGGAATTGTGTACGTCTCGCAAGATGAGGGGAAATCTTGGAACGTGGCGGACAGAATTCCAAAGGGCGAAGCTGCTATGGTTATCGAGCACCCGTTCGACAAGAACTACGTGGGTGTACCTCTCCTCACTTCCCTTATTCCCATGCTAAGCTCCGGAGTAGGTCTTCGTATTGACCCGAGGACTCACTCACTATCGCACAGACGATAAAGGAAAGACTTGGAGGTCGTTCGAGATGCCTGTCCGGCCAGCGCTAGTGTCTAGACCACTGTCCTTCCATTCAGACCCTGCCAAATACGGGTATATTCTGTACCAAGGGACTGCCTGCAATAGGGTTGGCTGGGGAGCTGTTTGTCACGACGAAGTAAAGAATTCTCAAATCCCGTTTATTGATGATTAACATCTTTGCAGACTTATTACACCAAAGAAGCCTTCTCAGATTCACCAAAATTACTTCTTTCGCAAACTTCTCGCTGCCAGTTTGCCCACAGTACCGCTGATTTTAAACACGAAGCTCCTCCCGACTTGATTTACTGCGTTGCATTCGAATCAAGCAGCGATACCGGCCGACAAGATCTCTCATCCAGCAAACTTTTCTCTAGTACTGATTTCTTTGTTGAAAACAACGTAGTCGAGGATCTCGGTATCGGCAGGAACGCGCGCGGTGTCTTTGCCTTTGCTATCGTGTCGAAGTTTGCCGTCGTCGCGTTGAAGGACCTCTCTCCCAGCAGTAACGGAGAGATGCATCTCTATGTCACGGTCGACACCAAAACATGGGCCAAGGCGCAATTCCCTCATGCCAACTCGGCTCGCCTCAGGGAAAATGCGTATACACTCGTCGAATCTACCACTCACTCCCTCGCCGTCGATGTCGTCCTCAAGGACCGAGGCACCGTCGGTACCCTTTTCGTCAGTAACTCCAACGGCACCTTCTTCGTTGAGAGTCTCAAAGATACGAACCGAAACGAGATGGGTTTCGTTGATTTTGAAAAGCTGTATGGGGTTGAAGGGGTTGGCATTGCCAACGTTGTGGCGAATGCGGAGGAAGTGGAAGGGCGCGGAGCGCCGAAGCTGTTGAAGAGTCTCATCACCTTCGACGACGGAAGCTCATGGGCTCCGTTGAAGGCTCCCCAGTATGACGCCGGTGGCTCCAAAGTACAGTGTGATACTGACAATGACGATTGTACCCTCCACCTGTGGTCCGTCACTACTCCCCACAACTTTGGCCGGATTTTCTCCTCGCCGGCTCCCGGTTTCGTCATGGGTGTCGGATCAATTGGCAAGACTTTGCTTCCTTACGAAGACTGCGATACGTTTCTTAGTACGAATGCCGGTCTCACCTGGAAGATGGTCACGAAAGACGCGCACAAGTACGAGTTTGGAGATTCGGGGAGTGTCATCATCGCCGTCAACGATGAGGATGGTGTTGATACTATTAGCTACTCACTCGATATGGGGCAAAACTGGTGAGCACCCTTTAGTCGCGCCGTCATCCTTTGTCTCTTCTGATCTCGATTTCACGCACAGGGACACGTACAATCTTGGCGTCAAGATGCGAGCGCGCGCTCTGTCGACTGTTCCAGACTCCACCTCTCAAAAGTTCCTCCTCGTCGGGCAAGTGGCGAGGAGGGATCAGACGGATAGAATCGGTCGCTACGTTGTTGTCTTTCTTGATTTCGCCGGTATGCGATCGAGAAAGTGTGAGGACCGGGATTTCGAGAGGTGGTATGCGCGGTCGGGTGCGTCGGAGTGTTTGATGGGGCACAAGGTATGACAAGTCTTTTTATTGGTGGTTGTGTCCGAGGGGCTGACTTTGTTTTTCTTCTTCTCTCCTTTCAGCAATGGTACCGTCGTCGCAAGGCCGATGCCAATTGCTACATCGGCGACAAGTTCAATGATCCTGTTGTGCATGAAGATAGCTGTGATTGCAAGGATGAGGATTACGAGTGGTAGGCCAACTCCTTCGAGCTGGGGATACTGTGGGCTTTGCTGAACTATGATTGACCAGTGACTTCAACTTTGTTCGCAACGGCAAAGAGTGTGTTCCTGTTGGACCGGAGCCTATTCCGGCTGGCGTTTGCGTTCCGCCGGAGCGTACCTATATGGGGTCGTCTGGATGGCGGAAGATCCCTGGAAATACATGTATCGGTGGGGACAAGGATAAACCAGTACAGAAGGACTGTTCGAAGGGTGAGTGTGTCTGTCCGAGTCGTGATTTTTCTGGCTCAAAGTTTCGTTAGCTCAACCGAAAGAGGGAGAAATCGCGCACCAAATCGTAAGATTGGTATCATCTTTTGTGCGATGACAGTTTGATTGACCAACCTCTTTGATTCCAGTTCACCTTCCCGAGCCAGATTGTTCAACATGCCTACTTCCGCGAGCATCCTGTATGTCTCTTTTTCGATACGAATACGTTTTCAAGCTCACTGTCTTTTTCTATCTTTCCAGACTATTCTCGTCCGCTTGCACGACAACAGCATCTGGCAATCGAGCAATGAGGGATACACGTGGGACCAACTTTTCCCCGACCAACGATTCCTCGCGTTCTATCATCACCCTTATAGCTCTGACCGAGCATACCTGATTACCGACAGCGCGGATTATTACTCCACAACGGACGCCGGAAGGTCATGGAACAAATGGGTCGCACCCGCGCCTCCCAATACCTTCCGTGCTCAAGTCCTCCGCTTCCAACCCGACGACGAGCGTCTCATCTGGACAGGAAACGTCAAGTGCGACGGGGGCATGTTCGATGACTGCCATGCTACGGCGTGGTACACGAGGGACCACGGGCGCAATTGGGGCCATGTTGAAGATTACGTCGTCAATTGCGCATGGGCGGCGGATACGAAGCTGAACGCAGACCCTACGGAGATCTTGTGCGAGTCGTATCAGAGGAAGGAGGGCAATCAGAGGTTTTTCCAGTCAGATAACCCGTTGGAGTTGGTTGAGGGGCAAGGGTATTATAAGAAGAAGAAGAAGCTGTTTGATCAGGTTGTTGGGTTTGCAAAGTTTTCAGAGTTTTTGGTTGTGGCGGAGGTAAGTTTTTGAGTTTCGAAGGGTGGGCTGATAGGATATCTTGTACTGATTGGATTGGACTGGGATTATAGCTGGCAGCTTCTGGTCGTGCTTTGGACCTACAGGTCTCGCTTGATGGTGTTCACTTTGCTACTGGGATGTTCCCGCCTAGGATGCATCCCGAAACTCATGTGCGTTATGCCTTACACTTCCCTGTGGTACACCTGGAGACTAAAGCTGATCCTGATCTTGATTTAGGCCTACACTGTCCTCGAATCATCCACCGGGTCCCTGTTCCTCCACATGACGATGTCCGAACCACCCAGTCCCTACTGGGGAACCATCCTCAAGTCCAATTCGAACGGAACGTATTTCATCGTCTCACAGGAGAACGTCAACCGGGATGAGCGTGGATATGTTGATTTTGAGAAGATGATTGGTTTGGATGGGATCGCGCTGGTTAACATTGTTGCTAATCCTCTGGATGCGGCCGTTTCGGGACGTAAGGCGATTGCGAGTAGGATTACGCACAACGATGGTGAGGGAGAGATTGATCAACGGGTCTGGAGTTGACTGATTCACTACGTTATAGGGAGCACATGGAAGCCACTGACACCTCCGAGCGTGGATTCGAATGGCAATAGGTATTCTTGTGAATCTACGGTATGTCGACTATAATTTTCTCCATCGTCTTTCTGTCTTCGCTCACGTTTTACACTCTATCTAGGCGTGTTCCTTGCATGTCCACGGTTACACTGAACGAAAAGATCCGAGGGCAACGTATAGTAGTCCTTCAATTGTCGGACTCATCATGGCCGTCGGTAATGTCGGCGAATCTCTCGCCCCTTACACCGATAGCGATACCTTCCTCAGTCGCGACGCCGGTTTCACATGGGAAGAAGTCCACAAAGATGCGCATCTATACGAGTTTGGAGACTCTGGTTCCATCCTTGTTATGGCCAACGACGAAGAGCCCACGGACCACGTCTTGTTCAGCACGGATGAAGGAGCCCATTGGCGGGAGTACAAGTTTACGGATGACAAGATCCGAGTGTCGACGATCGTTACCGTACCGTCGGATACGAGTCGGAGGTTCATCTTGTTTGGACAGTATTCTTCGAGGCAGAACGAAGCTGTTGCGGTGCACATCGACTTTACGCAGTTGACGCAGAGACAATGTAGGGCGATTTCTTTTTTTTTCGTGTGGTTTACTCATCCAGTCTTTTCGTAGGTGCCTTGAAGATTGAGGATTCCGCAAATGATGACTTTGAGCTCTGGAGTCCAAGCGAGGATCGAGAAGAACGTTGTCTTTTCGGGCGACAGGTATAGTCTAGGTTTCATTGTTTCGCCGGCCAACGCTGACTTGTCATACTATAGACCCTGTACCATCGTCGTCTCCGTGACACGAACTGCTATGTAGGAGATCAAGAGAAAGTAGAGACGGTCATCAAGAGCAATTGCACCTGCTCTGCGGTTGACTTTGAATGGTACGACCTCCGCCCCGCGCCGAAAACATGATTCTCGCTGACACCGTACCGTCTACTCTAGTGAATTCAACTACATCAAAAACTCGAACGAAGAATGTGTTTTGGCTCCAGGAACAACTCCCTTGCCTAATGACGAGTCGTGTCCAGGCGGGGAGGAATTCTGGTACGAACGGACTGCGTATCGTAAGATATCGTATTCGACTTGTGACGGAGGATCCCGTCCGGATCGAGGTACAGCTCATCCCTGCCCCGGATTGAGGCACCATAGCGGCTGGTTCTGGTGGTGGGTGATACTGATCTCGTTTGGACTCGCGGGATTGGTCGGATTGTACTTTTATCGTCGCAGCGGTCTTGCAAGAGGGTTTGTGTTCCGAATTTTGTTCTCGGTAGGCTCTGACTGATTTTCTTTATCTCTCTGCAGGAATATCAGACTCCCTACGGATTCGAGATCAGGACTCTACGGAAGCGACAGTGGTTTCCTATCGACTTTGGCCTCCGTACCCTGGTTCCTCGTTGGACTGGCGGGTATCGCTTGGGAGTATGTCGCCTCGAGCGCCGAGTCGTTGTCGAATGCGTACCGATCTCGAAGAGGATACCGGAACTTACCTGTCGATGAAGATGCGCGGATTCTTCGATTTGAGGATGAAGAGTAAATAAACAATTCTAATTGCTGTGGATTACTGTTATGATGTGTCTAGTCCCTAGCTCCTTGTGCGCCAGTTGGAGGTTGTTCGTTGTTCAGTAGTCTTTCATAAATTGTTCGCTAGAGGGGTAAAATGTTGCGACAATCGCTATATATTTATTTGCTGTCTCGTTATCATAGTATTTACTTATCTATGGAAACCATTAGTAGTGTATGATAAATGCTTTTTTTCTTTCGTACTCGATGCAATGAAGCTCAATGAGAATTTTGAGAACCGAGAAATAGTAGCGCAGCACGAATCTTAACACATTGCCCGTTCGATATTTTGTTACCTACCCTGTTTGGATCCAATAATTGCTACCCGCATCCCAGCCTTGTCGAGGTATTCGAGCGGGCGATAAGCTTCTCCATCCATCGACCTCTTCTTGAATCGCAGGGTCACGGATCTCAGGCAGCTGAGCCCAAGATCTGACGTAGACTCGCTATCCGGCAACCATCTGGAGGAAACCATATCGACGAACGTGCCATCGTCAAAAGCTGTCCCACCGAATTGAATTTTCAGTCCTGTCAGATTCGGAAGAAGAGGGGAGGTGGAGGTGTGCAGGTCACTTGTGATAAATCCATGAAGGCTGCGGACAACGCGGGGTGTAATCGGGCTAATTTGGCCTATCGGGAGACCGATATCGTTCACTTCTAGGTCGGTGAGTGAAGGAAGGAGCTTAAGCACAGCGACAAATTCCCAGTCGCAAACACCGATAGTATCAATACGGAAAGTGGTCAGGTTACAGGAAGATCGTTGTAAGAATGTTTCCAAGGCCACTCTAGGCCAGGGTCCGGTGTAAGGCTCAGACGTAAGACCGATGATGGCCAGACAAATCAAAGAGGGGAAAATGAAAGAGGACAGTGTTGTCTCTAGCATGGTAAGAGAGAAACTCCCTTGGGGGAAGAGCTGCAGCTCCGTAATAGTGTTGGATAATCTCGGAGATGTAGAAATAGATAGTAGGGAAGCCTCCGCGCTGCATTCTACGAGGCACAAGGTTCGAACATTGGGAAACACATCAAGAACTCGACCTATTTCCCCGAAATCACAAGGCAATAAAACATCAGACAACGTTGCCATTGGTGGGATCGGCAAGGAATGGCTAGAGATACAGCGCCCCCGAAATGTATGCAAATTTGGTGCTCTTTCGAAGTACTTCAAGCTTAGAGGATCAGTCTGAAGAAGGATCAGCTCTTCAAGTGCACTATGAGCGAAAAAAGGCACTGGAATATTGGAAAGAAGCTGTGGTCCTCTCCAAGAAAAAACACACCAAGGGTTACAGCAAACAGCGTCGAGCGCGAGAAGACGATCGGGGACAATGTTATCGTCAAGATCATGGGATCCTGGAATATGAATGTTAAGAGTCAATGGGCAATCCTTGGACCGCTGAAGGTGCAACTCCAGAGTAGCAAGAAAACCGCTCAGAATTCGGGACACATCTGGGAGTCTTGAATTTTCTGGAGAAAGTTCCAGCGTAACTCTAGACCAAATCTGAGGTAGCGAGAGAGCCAGAGAGCGCCATCGCGAGCAAACAGAGCTAATGGTCATGGCAGGCAGATAGGTCAACGCATTCATAGATACGTCGGTAGGAGGTTGAAAATCAAAGTCTTTACTCCACGGATACTCCTGTAGCAAGTTCCGGTCACAGAAGAAGTTGAATATCGGACTCAAGACTTCGTTTGGTAGTCTTCGTATCGGGGAACGGAGCGAACGAAGCTTAGCGCTATGTTCTCTCAAACGTTTTTGATGAGTTTTGATGTACACGATCCTTGACTGCAGAAGCAGAATCTCCGACTCATATTCTGCAATATCCTTGTCCACAGAGTCCAGCGCATCTTCAATTTGCTTCGTATCTGTAACGGCAGGTCCGTGTTCTGACCGGAGCTTCGATAAAAGCTCCGCAGAATCAATTTTGACCCGAGGAGTAACGCGGTATCAACATTTGTGACAAAGCACGCCGTCAGTGCGAGAACTCTCTGGCATGGTCTGATAGCGGGGCTCGGACTTGAACTGCAGTAATAACGAGTTCTGAGAAGAAATATACTGACTTAGTCCTAGCTAGGCAGATCAAGTAGAAAAGCTCACAAGGTTCTAGCTTATAGGGAATGAGCTGGTCGCAATATAAGAAAGAAGATATCTGCTTTAGCGCTGGAACTTTGGATGAGCGTCTGATATCTGATAGGCGGAATCCATCTGGAACCCATCGCGATTGCATCGCGCCCGGTTCATTTCGAAGCTCTTTCCACTTATTTTCCAAAATCTCAGGCCAGACATCGGATTCTAAAGCTTTGAAACCGGTTGCTTGCGAAGCTAGGTCACAAGCCACCTGAGGGAATACGCACGGGAAAAGTGCCACGCTCGATTAGGTTAACCGGTCCCACAACTCTAGACGGTATAAAAAGGATAGGGAACATCATTGATCCATTTCACATCCTCGTTACTGACTGCGACAATGTCCATCGTACCCCCGTACATCCACTTCCTAGTGATTCTTTCAAGTACTGACGAACTTTCTTTGCTCTTACCTATAGTGAATCTACACCTTCCGGACGGCTTATGGTCGTCGCAACTATAAAAGCCAAACCCGGAAAGGTAATCTTCGTAGTCTCTGTTTCAGTGAAGCCGTTGACCCATCTGTCTGCGTGACTTAGGATGCCAAAGTGGGAGAATATCTCAAGGAGGCGCAGAGGCGAGCGAATACCGATGAAGAGCCGGGAACTGTATGTACTTATCCGAAATGTAACTTGGTATCTAAACTCATGCTTCCACTTCATGCTTCAAGTTCACCTACCGAGTAACACGTCGAGTTAATGCAGAAGGCAAACACCAACCCGTCTTCGTCGTAATTGTACGTGGATCAACCTCATGATCTGACAAATTAACCTAATATTGACTGCAGGAAGAATACGCTGGTATGATGATCTTGTCCCGGTAATCAACTCGCGTACCTTACTCCTGATATTTTAGGCGCCGCTGGCATGAAGGACCACGCTGCTGGACCTCCCCTGGTAAGTTTCTTACAAGCCGTAAAGGAACAAGATCTTTTGGAGGCAGACGGCTTCGCATTGGATTATTTGGATGGTAATGACTTTGTCTCTCTGTTCATATCTGAGCCTACTGACGGTTTCTTCCAGAAATTTGAGGCTCAGTAGTATGATTTTTCCGGACTCTTGAATTTAAGACATGAAGCGTGTATTTTATTTACTATATTGCAACGAATGTCAGGATACAACAACCATAAAGCAAACTTTCTGAGGTTTGTACGCATGTATTCTAAATGCGAAACATTTGGCTCGTCCGTAGAGTAAGAGGAGGCAAATCGTTCCAAGTAATTACTGGTGGAATGCGGCTACCTGGGAGGTTATGTAGCTAATCTGCTCTGCGCGAAAATCGTCTGAAATGGTTGTGAGATTGGAGCCGTTGAGCTGCATAAGCATCTAGAAGGCACCGAAAAAGAATTAGTGGCCGACGTTAAGATTGCCAAAGGAAACACACCTGGTTGTTGATCGCGTACTGGGGCCATTCAGGGCCTAGATGAGTGTTTAATAACTGATTCATAGACACTGATTTTAATTCACGCACGAGAAACACCTTGTCCATCATTAGGACTCAGGTCAACGATGAAAGAGACGAAATAATCTATCATGACTTCGCTCAGAAAGAAGGCGGAAGGGTCAGTTTCGTTCATTGAACTGAGGGTTCCGAATGAGTATGCAACCTGGTCCCCATGGGCGACTTGGCGTCGGGGAATGAATATAAGTTATGCAACATAGTGCAGCAACTACAACAGTGCACATACCTCCGAGCTGGGGAGCTGTCGAACTTGTTCCTTGCGCAAAATAATACCCATATGCATTGACACTAGAATTAGCAGCCACTTGGGTCCAAAATCTACGCTGCGAGGTGAAAGGAATATCTGTAGCTGCGCGACATATCATGATTCTCGATTGATACTCCTCGGGGCAATTACAGGGGTAAATACTCACCGAGAGCAGCCACTTCCTTGTATCCTGGTGCTAGACCGAAAGTTTCATTACCAGTATCAAAAGGACAGCCTAGTGCTGGAATGTTCGGATAGAGAGTAAGAAGACTATTGACGACATCTTCAGAGAGCGCAGGTGGAGAAAATTCCTGCTGTAACCCGAGAGCAATTAACGTCGGCGTGTAATTGAGAGTCGGGTCTGCTACAAAACGCGTTCCTATAGCCAATAAACTCAGTTAAATAGGTATCCACACACAGCGGGGGACCCAGACTCACCGTCGTCTTTATTCTGGCCTGCTATGAAGGGCAAGTTGACGATGGGTCCATTCGCCAACATCGTTGATGGAAGATTGGGATAGAACCCATTTGGTCCATCCAAAGTCGGTCCAAATGCTCGAGCATTTGCAGTAGCGTTGGCTACACCTTCAAGTATATCAGAAGAGTTCGCGGATCGCAAGCAACTGATAGCGTCAGAAGTGATATTCTGACAAGACGCGACGCCGGAAAGAAAAGAGTCCCAGCTATCTTGTTCAACGGTTGCATTAAATAATGCATATGTGCCAGGAAAGCCCGATTGGAAAATCTGTAGAGGAGAGAGATTCGAGATTCAACGGAAGAGGAAATCAAAGAAATACGCACAGCAGCGCGAGCGAGGTTCGTCACAAATGGGTGCAAGAACAAAGTCGTACTCATGATTGACCCTGCGCTTGAGCCTCCTATGGTCACCTGAACAAGACAGTGAGCCTCTCAAGCGCCCCGTTACAGCGAGAAAAATGGAATGACCTTGTTCTTGTCCCCACCGAAAGCCTCGATGTTGTGTTGCACCCATTCAAGTCCGGCAATTTGATCCCTCAGCCCAAGATTGAGCAATCCCTTCGCATCGGCCTCGGCCCCTTGTGGCCAACCTAACGGCCCAAGGCGATAATTGATTGACACAAAAATAACGGGTGTTCCCTGAACGAAAAAGATTATCCTTTTAATCCGAGGTTCCGGCATGATACGAGAAACAATAGGCAACATACCCTGTTTATGCTCTGCGCTACCATCGCACTTGCGTTCACCGTCGCTGAAGAGCTCTTCCGGAAGCCGCTGCCGTGCGTCCTAGCAACTAATATTAGCGAGAGCATTAAATTTGAGAGTCCAGCCAGTGCGCGAACCAGAAGAACACAGGTAGCTTCGAGCTAGAGGAAATGTTTGAAGGACGGAATACCTTGATTGATAAACAATCCTCCGATAATAGAGTAGCTGCGACGTTCTGAAGCAAACAGCATAAGGGACTTATTCGCCTGGCAGCGAGTTGATACGTACGGCCTGAAAGCACGCTTTTCCGAAAGCCGTGGCGTTGAAAATATCAGTGCCAGGAGTAGTCTTCAATACAGGCGGGGCGAGTCTCAAATCTCCTACTGGAGCTTCGGCATACGGAATCCCTGAAAAGAATGGATTTCTGAGAGGCATATATAACCTGGTGATGAATATGACTAACCTCCAAAGAATTCCTGAGATAGAGTTGGAACATCAATTCCAACGACCTTCGTTTGGCCCAGAAATATTTCTGGAGACGCTGACGCGACAAAGATTGCTTGTAGCAAGGGTAAGATGGAGTAAAGAACGTACATTCTTGAGCGTGGCACGCATTAGAATGAACCCTTCGTATGCCCTCTTTATACATTCAGACTGGACCCTGGAATACAATCATTGGACTATTACCCAAATAGGGAGGCTTCCGCCGGGGCAAAGTCCGTCGGTTTTGTTTAGAAAAAGAAAGGGGGAGCGATGGGATATCCAAAACGGGTGTGCTGCTCGTTTCTTTTCGCATCATTTCGGAGACTCGGTTGAATAGGATAATCTACTGACTCAGGGAGCTACCCACTACTTTCGTGTCAATTTATCATCGCTTGGGGCCCACAAGGAGCCGAAACGGACGTGAAGAGACTACATACTCAATATTTGGCTGATGGCAATTTGACCTGGTGCAGCGAGCTTTCGGCTGACGGACAAGAAAAAGAGCGTGCCACCTTTCGCTCTAGCGTAGCGTTTTACTGACACTGACTTACTGTCTTATAGGAGGGTCAGGCGCAGGGTCCATTATGAGTACGACTTTGTTCCTACACTCATTCGAGACGAATTTCACTTGCGCTGCTGTTTCTTTGGGTGCGGCCATTTGGACTGACATTGGATGGACTGAATGGGTTCTATCCCGATCTTCCATAACAATTATTGGCGAATGGACTCACCGTAAATCTGCTTTTCATAGCAGGCCGGAATAAAAACGACGGTCAGTCGAAGTCTCCCTTTCTGATTTATTGGGCCTACTTGCGCCAACAATTGTGTATGGTGACTAGTGATACCCATAGCCCTTGTTTCCTTCCTGCAAGAACGCCCAAGCAGCTTTCGGCTTCCACCCGAGTTCCTTCCAGTTGTCCACCGACTCGGGGTACAAGGTAATAATTCCCTCCAGAGTCATATCGTGTGCCGTGATCACGAAAACATCGGGATGAGCATCGAATGTTTGAAGTTTGACCTGAGATGTGAGAGCGGTGGCCCTATCCGCGTACATGGAGAATCCCTCGGGGATGCTTAGAATAGGTTTGGAAAGATCGTGAGGATACCGACTGGACAGGGAAAGTTTTTGTGCAGATGCTCGTTGGGTCGGAGTTGGCCGGGATGGTGACAAGTGTCACCTCCAAGGAGGACAAAGGAGTTCTCCTTGACGCGCGCCAAGCCAGTAAGATGTCCAGGCCAGTGCTATGATGGGATGATGTCAGTTCTTTATATTCGAAGCTATCTCTTGACTTGACAAACTCACTCCTGGCATATCAAGCAAATAGAAACTGCCATCGCCGAAGAAGTCAATAGCTGGAGCTCCGCCAATGATCAAGTCTGGGTTTTCCCAGTTTACTTCTACAACTTCTCGTCCTCTGCGCATACGAAATATCAGTAAGTAAAGTTGATCTCAGTAAAAGGTTAGCTTCTAATAGAGACATACGCGAAATCGCTCTCAAGCAACATCGCATCGGGGACAGTTGGGAATGCCCTCCGGTCCGTTCCTTGGCCTATGAGCAGTTTCGTCGTCGAGGGGAATAGGGACATATCGCCTATGAATAATCGCTCCTTATCCTGAGTATGAAGGCTTACGAGAAATACTCACCAGTATGGTCAAAATGCGAGTGACTAAGGGGATCCATCAACTTGGGTCCGAACATCCATCCTTTTCGGCTTACCTCCAAATCACCGTATCGATCTCGCCCAGAGATACGCCTCCATTTTTGAGCTGTTCCGTGATATCCGTATCGACACTCATCTCGAATCCGGCCTGGGAAAGCAGACCTTGCATCGCAGGAGGGAGTTTGCTGAAATCCTTCATCGGGCCAAGATCGAACAGGACCTTCCTTCCGCTGGGGTGCTCAATGAGGAAGGAATAAGCGACGGCGAATAGCTTCTCCCTTCCAGGCTTGACTGGAGTTAGAAATAGTCCAGCAGGAATATTTGTGGTAGGTGAAGAAACATTGAACACTTTGACTGAGACAGTGGCGGCAGATTTCGGGAGTGCGATATCGTTCATAATGAGCTCGAGTAAAGGAACAAGATTGAGAAGCGGAGAAGCATTGGGCTTTATTTGTACCAAGCTGAGTAATACGCTCAGACATGGTCGGGTTTAGTATAGTGTGGATCAAATGTAGATGGCCTTCTTATTCATCTGAAGTAAAGACTGAATGAAGGGAATTATGAATCACAATCTGTCAGCTGGAGAAGATCGATGGGAAGATGGAAAAATGTAAGTAGTCCGATTTCTACCGAAAATACATGTCATTAAATTTTGAGTGCCGCCGAAAGGATTATCTATCAAGCACTGAATCAAAAAAAAACTTCGATACCAACTAAGTATAGTCGTGAAGAAACTGAACCCAGATGTCGTTCTTGGTTCTCGTTGTGATGAGGTCATCGGTCTCTTTTAGGAAACGGTCAAAGCACGGTATCGCAGGAAACCTATCGCCGAATCCGTGTTTCATCGGATTTTCAACTGAACCATCTGGCAGATTTCTGGGTCGCAGATGCTGGGACGAACCCCTTGGTTCCTATTCACTCGCTTGAGGTCTATCTCAAGCCCAATCATTCTGACCACATCACACGCTTATAACGTTTTTTCTTTTGAACCCTCCGCGTCATCTCTCAGTCGTGTGTGCTCAAGTCATATTTCATTGAATGATTGCTATAAAAATAGTCCCTCTCTACATTGAGAACTATGACTAGCAGTACCCAAAACCCTTATTACCCTCTCCCATAAACGCCCAAATAGCTTTAGATTTCCAACCGAGTTCCTTCCAATCGTTCAACGGCTCTGGGTACAAAGAAATGATTCCCTCTAGGGTCGCATCGTGTGCTGTAACAAGGAAGATATCTGGATGTGCATCCAGCAATTGGATTTTTCCTAGTGAGGCGAGGGCGGTAGATCTGTCAGCGTATGCGGATGGGCCTTCAGGGATAGTTAGAATAGGCCTCGAAAAATCAGTAGGGACATCGCCGTGGTAGGCGAAGTTTTTCTGAATATGGACGTTGGGTCTAAGCTGGCCAGGATGATGGCAACAATCTCCTCCGAGAAGTAGAAAAGAGTCTTCCTTGACCCGAGCCAGAGCAGTGATATGCCCTGGACAATGCTAGAAATAGTAAAATGCCATACACCTTTAGTGAGATTGTTAAATTACATCCATTTTCAAGCCGTGAGCTTACCCCTGGTGTGTCCAGCAGATAAAAGCTGCCGTCACCGAAGAAATCAACTGCTGGGAGTCCGCTAATCATTAAGTCTGGTTTTTCAAAGTCTATTTCCTCGACTTCTCTCCCTCTGTATCCAATAGTGAGAAAAATGCATTCAGTGGTGGACAAACTTTCTGCACCACTCACGCGAAATCGCTCTGGAGAAGCTTCGCATCCGGGAACTCTGGGTAAGCCTTCCTTTCTGAACCTTTTCCTATGACCAGCTTTGTCGTCGGAGGAAACAATGACGTATCGCCTGTGAGCCATGTTACGAAACGTCTCGCTAGAGGCCTGTGAAAACTTACCAATGTGATCAAAATGGGTGTGGCTGGTAATTTAGAACTCGAGGGTCAGAATGCAGCTCCAATCGCATCCATTAGCGGTGATGTATCACCGGCTTACCTCCAAATGACCGTATCGACTTGTTCGAGAGATATACCTCCTGCCTTGAGCTGCTCGGTAATATCCGCTTCAACCTTCATGTCAAATTTTCCTTCCCTCAGCAATCTCTGCAAGACCGGGCTGTATCCACTGAGATCTTTCCGCAATCCAAGATCGAACATCATTCTTCGTCCGTTCGGATGCTCGATGAGAAAGGCATAGACTGCTATGTACAGCCGTTCCTTCCCGGACTTGACTGGACTGATAAAGCGTCCAGCAGGAGCAGTGGAATTGGGGGAAGTAATATTGAATACTTTCACTGAAACGGTAGAGGATGATTTGGGGAGAATGATTTCGCTCATGGTAGAAGAAATCAAAGGAGCAAGCCGAGAGCTTCGATGTAGATCGGCAAGAATGATTATTCATTGGTGCCGAACTATTTTTCCGTTCCGAAACCAAGACAGTGAGTTATCACTTTGGCATCGAGGTCCTGTCCACCCTGTGTTCCCTTCCGACTAAATTTCTAAGCAGAATTTCGCAAGATCGAGTTCTACTCGGACGACTGGAAATTTGACTATATGTCATCTCTTTACTGGATTTACGGATTGACTTCGTGAGTCCTTGCTTCAACGCAAAGGAATACTGTATCGCTTCAAATTTTGCTCATAAGCGAACGATCGATTGAGTGATGGAAAGTTTGAAACAGGGCTGTGACTGTAGCAACGTCAGACGAACCTTGAACCAGTACAATTTGTCCCATTATTCTTAAATTTCCTTGCTCACCCTCCCCCCCCCTCTCCCCTTCTCCTATGACGGCGGAGAGTGCACCTTCGTATGATTTGATTCTACTTAAACGCGTCGTACTTGACCTCCTGTTTCGTAGATTTTTCCCTCAAGCTCAAAGGCTCCAATTCGATAACTGCAATTTCATGGCATCCGCTGAATCTCGGAGTGCACCTTCTCCCGGTCCACCAACATCAGCTGTGAGCCCTCCAACTTTGTCTATTCCCACCTTAAACCCCCGAATAAAGTATGACTATATAAATGAATCCCCTTCCGAGCTCTATTCTCGCATACTCTTACTCGCAAAACGCGGATATCCTTTATGGAAGCCAAAAGCTCAAGGTGTCCGCTTACCGGAAGCGTATAAACGGGAAGGAGTTCGTATAGGAGATGTTGGAATCCTGAACGGGTTTGGAGGGTTCACGTATCTCTTCAACATATTTCATTCTGCAGATCATGCCATAAATACGGGTAGAGTCCCGCCAGATTTCGAGCCACTCCCGATAGATAATGCTTTCGATGTCGAGGAAGATCTGGAAGAATTTGAGCCGGGTTCACATGTGGCTAGCAAGGCTTCCGATATTTCCAAAACTAATATTCCATTTCCTCAAGGACAAATGCCAATCCCGTATGTTTTCTATTCCTCACAGTATAGATGACTGCCATTCACGCATCAGTAACCTTTCAGGGGAGTTCCGGAAGATGTGGGTGCAGGTTTGGTCCAATCCTGTGGTCCCATTGGATTCAAGAAGAGTCACTTCTGAGAAATGTTTAAGCAGAATTTCTCAAGACCTTCTCGACAGCTCAGCAAATGCATGGAACTCGTAGGCGGGTACAATGACACATGAGGCCTCGTGAGATGCGCGTAGCCTCGTAGTACTTAAGAGAGGCTAGCTCCTCATGCGGCCTCGTGCACGAGAAATGACTCGTAAGCACTATAAGGCGCTCATAGTTTCTATGGGGCATCTCGAGTTCCGAAAATCGGGGGGCTGTACATTTATTATAAAGTAATTTGTAGATATAGAATAGCGATATCGATGTAGTTTACACAGCTAGGCAAAATACATATGTAGGGAGGTTTGAAACGTCACAGCAGAAACGAGAGAAGTCTAACTCAGTGAGAAGAAGAACACAAAGGAGCATTGGCGACAAAGGAGGGAAAGAGAAATTATCTTCTTGAACTGGGTGCTTCGCCTTTTGCCTTTCGCGCTTTGTGCAGGTAATAGCCAAGGTGGATAGGTTGAGTGTGAGCCTAAATCCAATGAGTTAAGTAATGAAAAGGGGATAAGAAAACTAACTTGTTTCAGCTCTAGAGCAATCTAATGGCACTTAGACTCGCTGGATATATGCCATGACAGCCCGAATCAGCTAGATGGAAGTGTGCAGAAAAAAATGTCTAAAGAGTCGTTGAGCTTGAAGCTGCCTTTTGGCCTTTGGAGGATCAAACTGGAACCAAGTAATTATGTTTCTAATGTATTTGTATCCGAGCTTTCTCTGTTGGGTTCTACTGATAGTCCATGACTGCCCTCTCAAACAGATTACAGATGTTCCATCAAAAATACAATAAATTTCAGTACGCAAAAAGGGTCATAACCCGCATCTTATACGCCTACTCAGTTGTGACAGACTTGGCCCTGGAAAAACTTTAGTGACTAAGCCTGCAGAGCATGATGACTAAAGACGCACAGGTTCCTCGGGAAGTCAACATCGTAGCCCTTGTTCACGGCAAGATGATAACTCAACAATTGCAAGGGTATGATGTTCAGCATGCCTTGCAAACAGTCGACTGTCTTTGGCACACGGATGGTCTTAGCATTTGCTGGGATACCCTCGTCTCCCTCGTTGCAAAGGACAATCGGCCGGGCTTTACGCGCAGTAATCTGAGCGAACGCAGATTGAACTTTGGGATATAGGGAGTCCTGGGTCATAACAATGATGACGGGCATGTTCTCGTCAACGAGTGCAAGTGGGCCGTGCTTGAGTTCACCGGCAAGAATACCTTATCATTGCATCAATTAATTGTTGGATCAGTGATGTAGAGAAAGTAAAAACAGACCTTCAGAATGCATGTAACTGATTTCCTTGATCTTCAAAGCACCCTCTAAACAAGTAGCAAACTGGAATCCTCTACCCATAAGCAACAAACTCTTGTAGTCCGCAACGCTCTGGGCCAGCTGCTGGATCATAGAGTCCATCTCCAAAACTTTCTGGATTTGTGCCGGCATGGCGTGCAAACCTGCGATAATTTGGTTGCGGCGTTCAGTAAGCGAGATACGGTCCTCAGATAGTTGGAGGGCCATCATCAAAAGAGCAATATATTGAGACGTGTATGCCTGCAAGAGATAAGGGCAAGACTTTCTATTAAGAAGAAACACAAACCTTGGTGGAAGCGACACCGATTTCAGGTCCAGCGTTAATGTGGACACCACAGTGAGTCTCTCGCGAAATGGTTGAACCGACGGTGTTAACGACACCGACACAGAGGGCACCACGTTCCAAGCAGTACCGCAAAGCTAAGATAGTATCGGCCGTCTCTCCACTCTGACTCAGGAATACACAAACATCATCCCTGAAGATCGGGGTCTTTCTATCGAGGAAATCACTCGCAAGTTCAACACTGACGGGAATTTCCGTGAGTTCCTCGAAGATCGCACGCGTCGCGATACACGAGTGATAGCTTGTTCCACAGGCAATAAACACAATACGCCTTCCACGACGCATAATTGGAAGATAAGCGCGCAAACCACCCAGGGTTATTTGATTGGTGTCAAAGTTGACACGTCCACGCATGGTATTGACAACCGAGTCAGGCTGCTCGTAAATTTCCTTTTGCATGAAGTGGGCAAATTTGCCCTTCATGATAGCTGCAATTTCAATCTCGAGGGTCTCGATGGTTCGAGTGGAAGCAAGTTGAGCGGGGGATTGGTTGCGATCGTCCTTACGACGGAGACGGTGAATATGGAGTTCACCTTCGGCGATGTGAGCTATATCATCATCCTCGAGGTACAAGACACGTTTGGTGTGCTCGACGATAGCAGCAGCGTCGGAAGCGACGAAGAACTCAGTGGGTTGAGGAAGACCATCTTCGGACATGAACGCCCGGGATTGAGTACGGAGGACTTTTGGATTAGCAGAAGGAGATGCGAACAGAGCGGAAGGAGAAGTCGGTTGGACTACAAATGAGACTTCAATTAGATTAGAATGAGAGATGTAGGTAAATATTACGCACGGGTGTCAGCCTTAACATCTTCGCTGTCCTGACCGGCGAATTCAACATCGACAAAGTCGACTTTGAGCTTTTTGTCGGTTTTAACGCCGATCAATAGAGGAGAGCCACGGCGAGCCGCAACAACCTCGTTCGGGAAGTGAGATGACTTGAACACGAAAGCGAAAGATCCTTCGAGCTCTTTAAGAACGGTCTTGATCAAATCGGTAAAGGTTACCGTCTTCCTGTCAGGGTGAGAGTCGTAAACGTATTTCAAGACTTTAGCAACGGCTTCGGTATCGGTTTCGGATTCGAAAGTGAAACCCCTCTTCTGGAGAACGAGACGAAGGGCCGCACCGTTGGTAACAATACCGTTATGAACGACACAAAATTCGGCGGTAGGGTCGGATCGAAGAGGATGGCAGTTAGCGATGGAAGGAACACCATGAGTTGCCCAACGCGTGTGAGCAATGGAAACTTGAGAAATGAAAGTTTTCTTCATATCCATGGAAGACGAGGCAATTTGTTTGCGCAAACCGGCAACTTTGCCAACTTCCTTGAAGAAGAAAACTTCACCAGGCTTATCGCCATCAGCGCCGAGACCAGCAGAGTCATAACCGCGATAGTCCTGGCGAGCTAGACCTTGGCATAGAACTTCCAGGACCTCCTTACGACTCTGTTAGAAATCAGAACGTATTCACGCCGAAAAGAACAGCAAGAACGTTGCACCTTCTCCTTCAAGTAGCTGCAATAACCGAAAATTCCGCACATTTCAATGAATCTGTGTATAGATGAGCATGAGCGGAGGCCACCCATTCAATGTAAAGGAACGTGCCTAAAGAAATGGAAATGGAAAGTATCAAGATATGGAGGTGGATGGAAGGGAGAAGTGCGAGGGTGCTGGCCAATTCCATTTATATCTGACGGGCTAGCCTTACCGCCCCGCTTGTCCATCTCCAGGTTCAACGTTCAACGTCTTGACTCCTGTTTGTCGTCTTGAAAGTATTTTCCGGACTGAAATTTAGTTTGTCGTCACCACAATCGGCAATCCAGTCCCGCAAAGTATTTATCCTTTCTCACGGGCGGTGAGTTGATTCCGCGTACCTTGCAAATTTACATTCTTTCTTTGTACCAAATGTCAAGCATATTTTGTCCCATTCGATCTGATATGTATAGATCCATTTACGGTGTACATATTCCTGTCAATACCGCACCGCCGACATTTATTCTGTTCTGATACTCAACCATTCTCTGCTCATCTGGGCAGTCACTGGTCTGCACGGCTCCTTACATATATACACCAACAGAATCCCGTGAGGAATACATCATCTCTGCACAAGTAGTCCGATTTCTACCGAAAATTTTGAGTGCCGCCGAAAGAATTATCTATCAAGCACTGAATCAAAAAAAAACAAACAACTTTCATACCAATTAAGTATAGTCGTGAAGAAACTGAACCCAGATGTCGTTCTTGGTTCTCGTTGTGATGAGGTCATCGGTCTATTTTAGGAAACGGTCAAAGCACGGTATCGCAGGAAGCCTATCGCCGAATCCGGGTTTCACCGAATTTTCAACTGAATTACCACCTAGCAGATTTCTGGATCGCAAATGCTGGGACGAACCCCTTGATTACTATTCACTCGCTTGACTATCTCAAGCCCAATCATTCTGACCATATCACGCGCTTATAACGTTCTTTCTTTTGAAACCTCCGCGTCATTTCTCAGTCGTGTGTCTCAAGTCATATTTCATTGAATGATTGCTATAAAAAATAGTCCCTCCCTACATTGAGAACTATGACTAGCAGTACCCAAAACCCTTATTACCCTCTCCCATAAACGCCCAAATAGCTTTAGATTTCCAACCGAGTTCCTTCCAATCGTTCAACGGCTCTGGGTATAAAGAAATAATTCCCTCCAGGATCGCATCGTGTGCTGTGACAAGGAAGATATCTGGATTTGCATCGAGCAATTGGATTTTTCCTAGTGAGGCGAGGGCGGTAGATCTGTCAGCGTATGCGGATGGGCCTTCAGGGATAGTTAGAATAGGCTCCGAAAAATCAGTAGGGACATCGCCGTGGTAGGCGAAGTTTTTCTGAATATGGATGTTAGGTCTAAGCTGGCCAGGATGATGGCAACAATCTCCTCCGAGAAGTAGAAAAGAGTCTTCCTTGACCCGAGCCAGAGCAGTGATATGGCCTGGACAATGCTAGAAATAGTAAAATGCCATACATCTTGAGTGAGATTGTTAAATTACAACCATTTTGAAGTTGTGAGCTTACCCCTGGTGTGTCCAGCAGATAAAAGCTGCCGTCACCGAAGAAATCAACTGCTGGGAGTCCGCTAATTATTAAGTCTGGTTTTTCAAAGTCTATTTCCTCGACTTCTCTCCCTTTGTATCCAATAGTGAGAAAAATGCATTCAGTAGTGGACAAACTTTCTGCACCACTCACGCAAAATCGCTCTAGAGAAGCTTCGCATCCGGGAACTCTGGGTAAGCCTTCCTTTCTGAACCTTTTCCTATGACCAGCTTTGTCGTCGGAGGAAACAATGACATATCGCCTGTGAGTCATGTTACGAAACTGGCTCGCAAAAGGCCTGTGAAAACTTACCAATGTGATCAAAATGGGTGTGGCTGGTAATTTAGAACTCGAGGGTCAGAATGCAGCTCCAATCGCATCCATTAGCGGTGATGTATCACCGGCTTACCTCCAAATGACCGTATCGATTTGTTCGAGAGATATACCTCCTGCCTTGAGCTGCTCGGTAATATCCGCTTCAACCTTCATGTCGAATTTTCCTTCGCTCAGCAATCTCTGCAAGACCGGGCTGTATCCACTGAGATCTTTCCGCAATCCAAGATCGAACATCATTCTTCGTCCGTTCGGATGCTCGATGAGAAAGGCATAGACTGCTATGTACAGCCGTTCCTTCCCGGACTTGACTGGACTGATAAAGCGTCCAGCAGGAGCAGTGGAATTGGGGGAAGTAATATTGAATACCTTCACTGAAACGGTAGAGGATGATTTGGGGAGAATGATTTCGCTCATGGTAGAAGAGATCAAAGGAGCAAGCCGAGAGCTTCGATGTAGATCGGCAAGAATGATTATTCATTGGTGCCGAACTATTTTTCCGTTCCGAAACCAAGGCAGTGAGTTATCACTTTGGCATCGAGATCCTGTCCACCCTGTGTTCCCTTTGGACTAAATTTCTAAGCAGAATTTCGCAAAATCGAGTTCTACTTGGACGACTGGAAATTTGAGTATATGTCATCTCTTTACTGGATTTACGGATTGACATCGTGAGTCCTTGCTTCAACGCAAAGGAATACTGTATCGCATCAAATTTTGCTCATAAGCGAACGATCGATTGAGTGATGGAAAGTTTGAAACAGGGCTGTGACTATAGCAACGTCAGACGAACCTTGAATTGTCCCATTATTCTTAAATTTCCTTGCTCACCCTCCCCCCCCTCTCCCCTTCTCCTATGACGGCGGAGAGTGTACCTTCGTATGATTTGATTCTGCTTAGACGCGTCGTACTTGACCTCCTGTTTCGTAGATTTTTCCCTCAAGCTCAAAGGCTCCAATTCGATAACTGCAATTTCATTGCATCCGCTGAATCTCGGAGTGCACCTTCTCCCGGTCCTCCAACATCAGCTGTGAGCCCTCCAACTTTGTCTATTCCCACCTTAAACCCCCGCATAAATTATGACCGTCCAAATGAATCCCCTTCCGAACTCTATTCTCGCATACTCTTACTCGCAAAGCGCGGATATCCTTTATGGAAGCCAAAAGCTCAAGGTGTCCGCTTACCGGAAGCGTATAAACGGGAAGGAGTTCGTATAGGAGATGTTGGAATCCTGAACGGGTTTGGAGTGTTCACTGCGTATCTCTTCAACATATTTCATTCTGCAGATCATGCCATAAATACGGGTAGAGTCCCACCAGATTTCGAGCCACTCCCGATAGATAATGCTTTCGATGTCGAGGAAGATCTGGAAGAATTTGAGCCGGGTTCACATGTGGCTAGCAAGGCTTCCGATATTTCCAAAACTAATATTCCATTTCCTCAAGGACAAATGCCAATCCCGTATGTTTTCTATTCCTCACAGTATAGATGACTGCCATTCACGCATCAGTAACCTTTCAGGGGAGTTCCGGAAGACGTGGGTGCAGGATTATCATTCACCTCATCAGCAACCGAGGGTGCTTTCCTCATACTACCAGAGGGAGGAAAGAGAATTGATCATCAGCACAGGCCTGCGCTGTACAACTACACTGCGAAATATGCTCAGACATGGTATGAGTTTCTCAACCGAGAGCGAGATCAGGGAGGTCTGGCTATGGGATTGTATGAAGGTCTATATCTTATCACTGGCTGTGACAAAGCACGAGCTTGGGGTACGGTTTCTTTTGACGATGCAAGAAGCCAGGAAAAGCTAGTACGCTTGGAATTCATTCCCAAAACCCCTGATAAGGTCGGAGGTGCACCCAGGTACAGATTTAGCAGGTGCGACTACGCAGCGGCTTCAAGTGGTGCCGATAGCGATTCTGAATTGCAATCAGGATGTGTGTTCCTGCGTGGCTTCAGAATTGCTATCCGAAAGCATCAGAAAAATCCATTCAAGTTTGTTTTGGAAGTGAATTACATTGCCGATATGAATCTCGATGAATCTCGAGGGATTAATGCTATCACTTACCCTTCTTCAAATCTGGAACTACCTTCCGTCACTGGAGAGTTTGCTTCTAGTGAATATTGTGATGATACTATCTTCCCTGATCGAAATCATGTACGTGACCAAGGATCTGGGATCACACAAAATCTTATGACTAAAAGTCTAGGTGTACCATCCTTCTGATGTCATTAATAGATGGATATTGGATAATGTGAGCTCTGGTACTTCTAGACAATACAACTACTCACCTTGTTAATCTAGCATAATGAAGTAGATATTGCGATTACCCATGATGAGGACTGGGTCTCTGTCATTCAAGATGATCATCATGTAAGTATCAGCTCTGGCAATCGACATTTCTCCTAACGATTGAATAAAGCATTTCCCATCTGACTCCGAGCTGATTCATGATCTAAGCAACCGTCTTAAGATTATCAAATCCAAATGTGAGTGGCCTCCGTACTCAGAGAGTAGAAATAAATACCGGTTACAGACTACGTATACGCCTGCTTGAATGGAGATCAAGCTGTTTTACGAGAAATCAAAATGACTACGTCTCCGTTCAAAAACACTCATACCAGTTCCAGCGTATATCAAGCCCAAGTTGCTTTGCAAGAAGACACAATAACTGATCAAGATCAAGCCTCTTTGCGACCGAGGAACACGCTTACCAGCTTTCCCACTCAAATAATGGCTCTAGTGGGCAGGCATTCACGCGCTCCTTCAACTTGGTCCTCCGCAGGCACTCAAACTGGTTTTTGGGCTGTGCGCCCAAATCCTCCTATTAATACGACCATCAAGTCCCACCAGCTTCAGCATGATCCATCGCGAAACCCTCCTACCCACTTTCGACCACCAACTTCTTCTCCTTACGTCTCTGATGATTCAGTGACGGTTCGAGCTGTAAGGACTGTGAGCACTGTTGAGCCACGTAACAGGTCGCCAGCCAGGGAGCGTACGTATTTTGTACTTCTGGATTCAGATAATTCATATATGGATAACTGGGTTCCACTTAGCACCTTCCTTCCAATGGATACGTGGCGATCTCATAGGTCAAGGAAGCTACGGGCGTGTGTTTTGGGCGCTCAATCTTACCACTGGCGATATTATTGCTGTGAAGCAAGTTGATCTTCCTTCCGGTCCCTCTCTAAAAGAACGAGAAAGTGTGGAAGCTCTCAAGTTCGAGAGCTATACCCTCAGAGACCTCGATCATCCAAACATTGTGCGGTTCCTGGGTTTTGAAGCGGGCATTGATTGTTTAAGCATGTACGTTGAATATATTTATTTTCATAATTCATCATGCTTCTTACTCAAGCAAACATAATAGATTCATGGACTATGTATCAGGAGGGACCATCGGAAGCTGCCTCAAGGCTCATGGAAAATTTGATGAGGAGCTTACAAAAGATTTTACACGCCAAATGCTACAAGGACTCTCTTACCTACATTCAAGAGGGATTATACATCGAGTCAGTTTATTCAGAGTCACTGAATGAAGGACTTATGATGGCTAACGCTTATGTAGGACATTAAAGCGGACAATATTCTCGTAGAGAAGTCCGGGGTGTGCAAGATATCAGATTTCGGCATCTCCAAGCAGGCCGAGGTTGATGGTCGAGCTTTCACTCAAATGCGAGGCACGGTCTATTGGATGGCCCCTGAAGCCGTCAATCCCAAAGCTACAAACGGCTACGATGCCAAGGTGGATATATGGAGTATTGGATGCGTTGTTGTTGAGATGTGGACCGGTAGAAGACCCTGGCATGGCGAAGATTTGTATGGGGTAATCTTCAAGGTATGCTTGAACCCTCGGTCATTAGTTACTTCCTAATTCTGCCCCATTTAGCTATATACTCAGAAACTTCCGCCCCCGATTCCCCCAGAATTGCTGTTGAGCGATGAGGCAATGGACTTTCGAGATAAGGCTTTTGCCAGGTATGCTTAATCTCATAATTCATGAATACCCCTTTAACCATTTAATACTAGGGACCCTGCAAGGCGACCATCGGCAGCAGCACTTAGATCACACCCTTACCTTCTGGTGTCCCCTAGCTGGACGTTCCATTCGGCCTATATCGAAGGCCCTGAGGATCCATCTTCCAGGGTGGAACCGACCATTCGACGGAGTAAATCTCACTCTACTCTGGCGCAATCTATACGTCGCATCAAATCGAAGAAGACTTTACCGCCAGTTCCTGTCCCTATCATCCCCACTATCCCTCCTGTTCCATCTACTCCCTCCCCTCTACCTTATGACCCCCCTCATCGGCATCATCCCGATGAGCGCTCTCCATCACATTCTGTCCCTACACCTACGGCATTATCGGGATCGCCAATCGTCCATATAACCCCTCCTTCATCACCCGTGCGGTCAAATCCTCAACAACTCCATGAAGATAATATTTCTTCCCCTAAATCTACGAGCTCTAGTAGAATTTCATCAACTGGCTGCCGGAAAAGGTCATTCCATGTAACAAGTCCTGATCCGGATCCAAACCCAGATCGACAGCCATTCGTTTACCAACCTCCTCTTCTACCCGATTTCGGTCGCCAATCTATGCAGGCCATGAACAGATTGTCCATAAACGATCACGGTCCCAGGCGTGTCTCTTCTACTCCCGTGCTGCGTACTCAATCCACCAGTACTTCCATTACTCGTTCCAGGCAAGCCTCTTTCACCATTGGTGTACCTAAATCATATTCGGGTAGTCACGACGACGACCAATACAGTACAAATCAGTCTGTTATGCAACGACCGCCTGAGATCACCAAGAGGGTGTCCGCGTGGGCAAGGCCGTTTGTCGAGGACATTTATGAGCATCTCCATCAATACTTTCCGGGTCATGACATTGACCAGCCTATAGTAGACGAAGTAGAGACTGCTGCTTCGACATGGAGGAAACCAAATGGTGGGGATAGTGGCCCCAGGCCGAAAAAAACGATACGGATGGTAGTCGAACAGCAAGTGAGACGTTTACGATCCACTGCCATTCGCAAGCCTATACGTGCCACAAAGTTGTGGGGGAGCC
The DNA here is from genome assembly GCA_000827265.1 of Collybiopsis luxurians FD-317 M1. Classification (NCBI taxonomy): domain Eukaryota; kingdom Fungi; phylum Basidiomycota; class Agaricomycetes; order Agaricales; family Omphalotaceae; genus Collybiopsis; species Collybiopsis luxurians. Next base: position 193,480 of record KN834820.1, on the reverse strand, counting down.
ATCTAAAAGAAGTGGGGGTTAGTGATTTTAACGAGCAGCCAGTCCGAGCGTCCGAACAGGTACGAACAAGCCCGAGCAAGTCTGAGCAGGACCGAGCAAGTACGGGCACATCCGAGGATGTTGACAAGGCACTCCGTAATCTGGAGCAGCGTATGTTTGATCGTTCAGATACAGCAGGACCTTCAGGTAACTATCAGTGGGGCTTGGACAAAGGACACCGCGAGAATAAATGGGATCCTTTGGATCAATTTTCCCCGGAGAGTGCTATTGAACATCAGCGGCGAGAAGCAAGTCCACCGGTTGTAAGTCTTTGATTTTAACTTTGATTCATTCTAACCTGCACTGGCAGCGAGGTCCAGAGTTCATATCAGAATGAATATTAAGCCCAGACCTAGGCCATATATGATAAATAGAGCAAAAGGTAAGAGGAGTTAGATTCAGTGATGCAGTTACTTTGTTACTATATGCAAGTTCAGCGAGGGTCTGGGCAACTTTAACGAGTGTCCGAGCCCCATCAGTACAGTTCTAAAGTTCATTGGTCTTCTTATTTTTGTCAAACTTAGTACGCACGGAATCTCACAGCAGAATCCCCTTATTCTCGATATTTTTCATAGTTTATGCAATGTAGTTTCATATGTTTTTCTTGAACATCAAGTTTCTCAGCTCTTTAAGCATTTCTGAAGTGTGTACTTTGACATTGAAGGCAGCTAATTTCTTCTCTGTGTTCCGAGAATGCACGATCACTAAAAAGTTCGAGTAGTTCATTCAATGGTTGTTGAGCCTTAATAGATGTCTGTAGCATGCTGTTTATTTGTGTTACGGACCTTAATACACATTCAAAAAGTATTTCTATCTGGCTCGGACCTCGGACATTTGTACTCGTACTCGTATTCGGACAGGGTGCTCATTAAAGTCTCCACCCCGGAAGAAGTGGATGGCAACAAGGTTTAAACTGACAGACTGCAAAGTCTCAATTAAAGGGAAAGATGCATGACAATATTGTATAATGATGCTTAACGCTATCTAAAATAGCATATTTATTTTCGGCATTCTAAACCATGGTAGTTGACGGACACTATGGTCTCTGATACTTATTTTTGGTAGGAGCATTTATCACAAGATGATGGTTGAGAAAGTCTAGAATTTAGCTTTCAGAGGACTTTTTTGCGGGAAGGTGATAAATGAGAGTAGTTATTATAGACTGTGGCTGAGGGCAGAGCTATTTAAAAGAAGGAATTGAACAGCTGCTTACATACAGTTTGCCAATTGTCAGTGCTGTCCGATATCCGATACAGAAACAAAGTCCGGTAGAAACATTGCGTTACGGGGGAATCGTCTCGCTGGAATCGCTATACCACCGGCAGCACATGGGCTCTTCCTCGATCTTGTGAGAAATTTGAAACGATAGCATGATATGATGGGGGTCGGCTCAATAATCTCAGTCGCCCCTGGGCGCCATGAGCCCATCAACCAAGTGCTCGTCGTTCCAGTCAGAGAATCTCATCTCGGTATGAGTGCTGATGGTTGTAGGAAGGAACAGTGTGCTTGATTCCAGTAGTATCAAGATGATCATCGAGTACCATCTTTGGCGATAAGATCCTATCATGATTAACAGGATCTGAGACAATCACTTCTCCTTCATTGTACATCAGATATCATGCAGTAAAATGTCGGCTACAGCCTTTCGAAGTGAGGACCTGTGAAAATTAATTTTAAATGTATTTTACATTTAGTAAGATTCTCCATTTATGTAGGGCAGGCTTTCGTGTTAAATTCGAAAGGCACAGACAAGAAATATTGAGATAGAGGATGTAGAGGCAGATTGAGGTTCTTTGCTATACGGATTACACCGCGGCCACGTCTTTATCAGTGGTACCCAAAACCTTTGGTGCCCTCTTGCATAAATGCCCAAACAGCTTTGTGTTTCCATCCAAACTCTTTCCAATTATTTACCGTCTCCGGGAACAAGTTAATGATTCCCTCCAAGGTCGAATCGTGTGCTAGAATAACAAAAATATCGGGATGTGCGTCGAGCAGTTGGATTTTTTCCAATGTAGCTAGAGCGGTAGGTTTATCACCGTATGCGGACGGCTGTCCTGGGACAGTTAGGATGGGCTGAGAAAGATCAATGAGAATATCCCCGGAATAAGGGATATTCCTCTGAATATGGAGGTTAGGTCTAAGTTGGCCTGGATGGTGGCAAACATCGCCCCCGAGAAGCACGAAAGAATCTTCCTTGACGCGGGCCAGAGCACTCAGATGTCCTGAACAATGCTGGAGAAACATAAGATTGGACCATTGGCTCAGGAAAAAATTGGTCTTACACCTGGCGTGTCGAGGACGTAGAAGCTACCATCCCCAAAGAAGTCAAATGCTCGCAGTCCAGCAATTGTTAAGTGCGCGGTTTCCCAGCTTAGTTCCTCGACTTCTCTCCCTCTGTACAAGAGTCTCGTCAGTAAATTTCACCATTAACATGAGCTTTGTGGGTGAACGTACGCGAAATCACTCTCGCGAAGTTGCGCATCCGGAAATTCAGGGAACACCTTCCTGTCAGTTCCTTTACCGATAAGCAGCTTAGTCGTTGGAGGGAACAGTGACATATCGCCTAAGAATCGTGTAAGATCAAAGTTATAACCGCAAAACATACTCCAGGAACTTACCAACATGGTCTGGGTGGGTATGACTAGTGATACAAATTTTTGCGTCAGGTTCCATTTTTGAGTCAGTTTAATTATTGTACTACAAACTCACCTCCAAATAACCGTATCAATTTGGTCAAGCCTTATACCCCCTGCATTGAGCTGCTCAGTAACATCCGCGTCGACGCTCATATCGAAATTTTGGGATGATAGTAAGCCTTTCACGGCTGGGCTGTATTGACCAGGATCTTTTAGGCCCCCGAGGTCGAACATCATCTTTCGGCCATTTGGATGTTCAATAAGGAAGGTATGAACGACGACAGATAGTCGCTCTCTTCCCGGCTTAACCGGGCTTATAAAAAATGAGGATGGAGCGGTCGAAGTGGGGGTACTAACGTTGAGTACTTTCACCGAGACAGTAGATGTGGATTTCGGGAGAGTGACTTGGCTCATGGTGGAATGGAAGAGAGCACTGAGTTGAGGGTCTTTTGGTTTCACCTGTTAGAAATGACATGCCGTCGTCCAAGAATTGAACAAGGAGTCGGCACTTGGCAGTGGCTGTCATATTGAGCTTCGTACACCTCTTGTTAGTTTCGGGAGTTCATCAGGCCATCGCGGCAAAATATATATTGCAGAAACTTGTGCAAATTAGGAAGTTTAGGTTCTTTGCGGGAACGGACCAATAGCGGTCACGAAGGGCGGTTCGTCTTTCACAGACATCGTAATTTCTCGGGGGTTTCTAACCCACCCATCAGAGTTTTGTACCTAAGTAATGAGGCCAGAATTGTTGCGTACGTTAACTTTTAGTGTACTCAATTCACTGTGGAAACTTTTAGATCCGTTGGATTCGTTGCTTTCCCTGTGCTATTTAGCGCTGTATTGACAAGTTTGCGTTGAACTAGGAGAAAAGGAGTCAACTACTTACAGCTTTCTGAATGTAAATGATCTCAATTGACCTTCCAGAGGTCAGAGATGTCGAGTGCGTGCAGGCGCGCCACGCGCCGCGACGCGTTGGTCAAAGGTATGGATATCACGTGCCAACGGAGTTCCGTTCCGAATTTTTGACGCTTGTTGTGCTCGTCCACCATGATCCTGCGCTCTGTGTTCGCTGCTCACCAGGCTTTCAAAGCTCTAGCTCGTAAATATGCTACAGAAGCTGGGCAGGTAATAGGACCTACAGCTTAGAATTCTCCAAGTTAACGAGCTGTCAGCTAAGGAAAACTGGCCTTTACGACTTTCACCTTGAAAACGGCGCAAAAATGGTACCTTTTGCTGGATATTCGATGCCTCTGTCATATGGAGAAGTTGGACAAGGTATCCAAGGCTGTATGTTTCAAAACTCAAACTCATATTTATCACAGTTGCTAGTCATAACCATGTTCGCAACAGCGCAGGTCTCTTTGATGTGGGACATATGGTTCAATCAAAGTGAGTCACTATCTAAAGAGCTCAATACAAATATCATTAATGAGTCTTGTACAGCTTTCGAGGACCATCCGCTACGGAGTTCCTAGAATGGTTAACACCGTCCTCACTATCTGCGCTGAAACCTTATAGCTCGACCCTCTCAGTAATTCTGAACGAAAAAGGTGGTATCATTGATGATACTGTCGTTACGAAACATGCCGAGGACGCTTTCTATATTGTAACGAATGCTGGTCGTAGAGATCGTGACTTGGCTTGGTTTAAGGAGAAGCTTGAGATTTGGAATTCGAGTGAACATGCAAAGAAAGGCCCGGTAGAGCTGGAGGTATTGGAAAACTGGGGCTTACTTGCCTTGCAGGGTTCGTCGGAAGTGTAGCGCAATGTCTCGGCTACTGACGTTACTCTTCAGGACCAAAGGCTGCTTCCTATCTTCAAGCTCTGACGTCCTTCGATCTTCAGAAATTGACGTTCGGAACATCTGCTTTCGTCCCAATTGAAGGTTTCAATCTACATGTTGCTCGTGGTGGATACACCGGAGAGGATGGTTTCGAAATTTCCATTCCCCCTTCGCAAACACTTGAGGTTGCCAAATTACTTTCAAAGTCCCCCGTCCAACTGACCGGTCTCGGCGCGCGCGATAGCTTGCGTTTGGAAGCCGGTATGTGCCTATATGGCAACGACCTGGATGAAAATACCTCCCCTGTAGAAGCTGGATTGTCATGGGTCATTGGTACGCGTTTTGATCATCGTTTAATCTGTTTCTGCCGTATTAAGCAATCTCAGGAAAGGCTAGGAAAGAGACTGGTGAATTCATCGGCGCTGATGGCGTCCGAGAACATCTACAAAACGCACCGCCCAGGCGCAGAGTTGGGTTAATGATCGATGGAGCCCCCGCTCGGCGTAAGTAGGTTTGCAATGTTCCGCCGCTCCATTTACTGAGTCTGTAATCCTCTAGAGGGAGCGAAAATCTTCTCCGGCGACGAACAGATTGGAATGATCACTTCCGGTATCCCCTCTCCCACCCTGAACAAAAATATCGCCATGGGATATGTTAAGAATGGTCTGCATAAGAAAGGTACGGAGCTTGATGTGGAAGTAAGGAACAAACGGCGAAAAGCCATTGTAACTCCTATGCCCTTTGTTAAAAGCGATTATTGGAGAGGTTGAAGGCTTTCGTAACCGGTGCACTCCGACACTGGGTGGTGTGTTTTTTCATTTATCAATCTGTCATGTTTCAATGGTCTACAAAGTCTTTGAGCAAATAGAGTGGAGTTATCTTATATGCGATCGTGAATGGTAGTACTCAGCAGTGCTTCGAACACGACACTGCTACTTGTACCTTTCTCATACTGATTATCTGCACCCCGGAGCTAATATTTAGATGACCACCGCTGTATTAGGACTGTCTCAACGCATAGGAAACGACAGGATCCCCTGTCTCCATGGCTCAGCACCGTACCGAAGAGGCAGTGTTTTTCCCTCGACTGAGCCATCTTCTCCGTCCTCCATATGGAGCCTCCAATTTTTAGAACATCCTGGAGCACCTCTACGAGCTCCATGTCATTTGCTCGGTGCTTCATTGTCCTTAGAAAACCGATATGGATGCTGATGCCCTAGGCCCTTGTGTCGAAGTGATCATCATATGATGCTGCTTTGATGCCGCTGTTGGATGACCTCGGGCGCTCCCCCTTTTTGACCGCTTGGTGGAAGATAGATAAGTTTTGAGGCGAGCTGCGATGGACAATGTGTTCTAGTGGACTTGACAGTGGTCAACCTACTTTTGTCCTGCGTCCACAACACATGGCAACCGAGTTTCGGGAAGTGATAAATGACACGACGGTCAGATGGAAATGTAGGAAACTTCCATTGACTGTGCCATAGATCGCCAGATCTTTCCCAACCTGTTCCGCCCTTCCTCCGTCTCACTGCCCAGGGTGAGAAAGTACTTATCTTTAGCGCGTACTTATATCTGCCATCCTTTCGCCCACAACTCCTGAGGACATCAACATGGTGGTTATCGATATCGGAGAGACTTTTGGGGGGATGATGGTTGGGTTGCTGTTGGCGTCACTGTGAGTTATACTTTGAGATGTTGGGTCCTGGACTCATGAGCTCTTCCAGAATGTGTGGGATTGCTAGTGTACAAGCATTTATTTTTTTCCGCACCAAACAATCAGACCCGCTATTACACAAAATTACAGTGAGTTTCCTTTTCATCCCAGCTCAAGCACTCATCTCAAGCGTCTTCCTATCACTTAGGTCGGTCTGTTATGGTCAGCCAGCCCTTGGTCTCGCACTATGATATACTAGAACTAACCTTGACTCTAGGCTATTAGATGTCATCCAACTTTGTTTTGTGTTCGATGCAACATACTATTATGTGATCACTCTAGAGGATAACATCTTGCCGCCGTTTGTCTGGAGTCTGAAGGCAAGTCACTTTCTATTATTATTATTATTCATCTCATGTTCGAGGACAGATCCAAATCTTCATGCAGGCAAGTTCCCGAGCCTGCCTAAAACGTCTTTGTCTAACTGGATGACGCGCTCGTTTCTACAGACCTTGATCATGGGTTTAACAAAACTGTAAGTGCTCCATTCATTCATCATTCATTGATCCATGCCCGCTGATGGTGTTCTTATTGACAGCCTGTACACTCTCCGTATATGGCAATGTGAGCTAGGCCTCAGCTTTCCTCATTTTCGTCTGCTTAGATCACGCCTTTACTAGTAAGACAGTACATATCGAAGTGGATTCCTTTTGGATTGGTGAGTCGAGGTTTGATACCTTGGGGTCCGTCGCTGATAGTTCTCTTTCGGTAAGCTGGTGTTTTTGACAGCTGATTATGGTTCGTACTTTCCGCACTTATCGTACCGAAGAATGGCATTTCTGAGGTCAACATGTGAATGTTATTAGCTATGGGAATAGGTACGATTTGAGAGCCTTACTCTCAACTGTACCACTAAGCTGATCCTTTGATTTGAAAAGTGTTCACCTACGAAGTGTAAGCGTCCAAGAAAGGTCCAACTTTACCGGCTCTAATGAGATAGCATCTCAGGTTCACTGTCGACTTACTTACCGACCTGTTGACTATACGTTTCAAGGTGAGATTTCTCCAGGCCTGGCATCTCGATTCGTCACGACTTTTTCACGATCGTTCTAGCCTATAGCCATTGCATCGATGTCCATGACATCTGTGTCGGATTTTCTTGTCGCTGGTCTTCTCATATACACACTCGCCAAATCTAAAACCAATCTAACTTGGTGAGTTTTTCAGAGCTCCGTTCAATTTTCTGGAGCCCGCGACCTAAGATAATACTTACATGAATACAGGACCGACTCGAGTTGGGAAATGGTCATAGCATATGTTGTAAATACAGGGATAATTACTGGGTGAGTTAATCTCGAGGGTTGCCTGGAGATAACATTCGAATACTCCTCCTTTTATCAATAGTTTCATCTCTGCAGCAGTTGTTATTGCGGTACGATCCGAATTGTCCTACTCATCACTTTTTTCGGCTGATGCGTATCGCTTGTAGTTCGCAATTGGCGTGCAAAAGCCCGCATATATTGGCACGGAGATGGGATTACCCCAATGTAAGTAATGCGCAATATGTATAAGCTATCCTCGATACACTGACGATTCGCCGAGAAGTCTATGTCAATTGCTTCTTATCTATGTATGGCGCTCTCTTATAATTCTCTCCACTATATTGAAAAATGGATTCAGGATGAACGCTAGCGTCTACTTTAAAACTCCTCCAGCCTCAAGACGTACAGCCAAACCCATAACACGCATACTGTCCTTTTTCCACGATGAAGATTCCGGTTCATCGACCGCTATAATCTCGGGCAGTGACCGTGACGTACCATCTTCGCCTCCAATAATTGTGAAAACTCTCGAGGCGGATTCGGATGCACCCACGATTAATGAGATTGGGCTTCCATTATTGAAGTTTGACGCAAAACCCGAGGTAAGCCTTCACTATCTCCATCTTCAAAATTTCTAGTAAATTCACGTTGACCTGCCTAGCCGGTATATCGTAATGTACCTCTTGAAGTCGTTGTACGAAAGACCCAACATGTGATGTCTTCGGAAATACGCCGCGGCCACACGTTTTGAGGTTTTACCCCATGAGCCCTCGCATATACGAGGAAAAAAAAAAAAAAAAAACACGCCAAGGATTCACGCTCTCCTTACGTCCTGACCTTCTTTATTACTCAGATTCCTTTTAATTTAATTAGTATGTATACGATAATCTTGTCTGTACAACGTTTGATTGTCTTGCGATGGGCAGTTTTGACTGCCTGCTTAACATAGTTGGCTGGTCTGGATTGGTCTCAATACTCTAAAGTTCCTGAGGACCCTCTGTGATTCAACTAATCCAGATCGGCGAGTTACTTCGGAAAGATTTGTTGTGAATTTTACCGCGAAGATTGAATTGCTTCAAGTCATAAATGTGTAACCACCGTATTACTCCGAGTCTCGAAGGGCATAACGATAAGGAGAATGGTGGTTCAAGCTTTCTTTAAGCCGGGCTTTCCTAAATGCGGTGAGAACTTCAAAGACCATTTTTGCTCACGCAGTCAGCACATTACATACATCGTTGAGGGTATAAGTCATCACCGATTTCACCCCGAGATCGGATTTTGCAGAATAAATATGTCCATGGCTTGCTCATCTTCCAAAGCACCATGAGCGACGAATCTTTCATCCTCCCAAAATCTACCTTCACCGTATCTGTGAAGGTCTTCGATACTGTTTCACCGAAAACCAATCTCCCCGCTGCCATCTTCGTTACACCCGTGAAACCTGGAAAGGAGAGATTGTACGGCCCAGACTATGCTTTCCTTATTGAGCACTCCACCAACGGTCGCAAGATTATGTTCGATCTAGGCCCGATGAAGGATTTTAGTAGGCTTCCTCCAGCGATGCAGGGTTTGCTTGTTCAGGCAGGGGTTGAGATGAGCGTCGATGTAGATGTAGTTGAGCAGCTCAAAACGGGTGGGGTGGCTATCGAAGAAATTGATACCGTCATTTGGAGGTGAGTGGAGGCGAGTATGGATGAATTGAGGCGGAAACTTGACCGTCGGATTCTACTAGTCACTCGCATTTCGACCATACTGGTAAGTGATATCAAAACTGTGAAAGTTAATATATTTGAGTACGTTGTCATCTTGACTAAGGCGATATGTCTCAATGGCCCTCAACCACCAAGCTGGTTATTGGTAAAGGTACAGATCGAAAAGCTTATCCTTCGGTTCCCGATGCTACACTGCTCGAGAGTGATTTCGCGTATGTGTGTGGCAGATGCTCGCGTTGACATTGACCTATACTCTAATCAGAGGGCGAGAAATAGTCGAATTGAACTGGGACAAACCCGACCTATTCATCGCAGGAACTCCGGCATTCGACTTCTTCGGTGACGGTAGTTTTTACTTGCTTGAGTTACCCGGAGTGAGTGTACTCGTTGCATGAAGAATCCGCTGATGCGATGAATCTTACTCGTAGCACTGGCCTGGCCATCTCGGAGGACTGGCTCGTGTAAAAGAATCCTCATTCATCCTTCTCGGAGCAGATACTTGCCATCATCCCGGTCAAATTCGACCCAATGTTCATTTACACAGGCATATTCCCTGCCCTGGAGGTATCCTCGCTGACTTATCAAAGCCTATCCTGAGTATACCTGAGGGATTTTCGATGTATGCTGATAGAACAAGATCTCTTGCCTCTCAGGAGAAACTCGGAATTCTCGAGGCTCATCCTGATGTTTTCTTGATTATGGCGCACGACTCATCGTTAGAGAACATTATCAAGCTGTTCCCGGAGACTGCAGATGATTGGAAAGAACAAGGATGGAAAGAGAAGGCTGTGTGGGCGTTTTTAGAGGAGGGTAATAAGGCTTTTGGGTATCATTGATCAAGTACAATAACGAGATAAACTGTGAATTAGATGATAGACTAGAACTGTATATTTAGAACTCAACCGAAACTTGACCCCGAAGCAAGAAAATTTGACACTATCGACAATAACAGAGCAACTCGTAGGTTCTCAGGACTTCTGGCTTTGTGAGAAAAAGAGCCCAAATTGCTGTACTGACGGATCGACTCAAATTGACTCTCCGACGCCCAACATAACAGGTTGGATCAACGCGAGGCGCCACATTCATTGGACATCTATCTTCCAAATCCGAACAGGATTGTTCTTCTGAAGATCGCATGACTTGATGAGAATATTCCGAGCTAGAACAATGGTAAAGATGTAGAATTATATAACCAATTGTGTGGACCCACAGCTGCACATAACCATCCTCTTCGCCTTTTACCACCACCAAACTCGACCATGAATTCCACCGAAGCTGACGCCCCACACTCGCAACGCCCAGAAACGCCTCCTAAATCTGCCCAGATTGACTCGACCACGGTGGACAGCACGCCACACAGTCGCTTTTCAGCCAGCAATGTTTACGTTCCGAGAATCACTACTCTCGACGATATCAAAAAGCAGCTTCTAGTGGACATTAAAGAGAGAAAGACAGTTTCAATGGAAGAGTTTGCCATCAAGATCTTAGGTTTGCAGCCAGATTGGCGAGAAGTTGAAGAATACCAGGCATTACCTCAGAGGGAGGCGGTAAAACTGGCGTTCGAGCAATATGTGAAGGTCGCGACAGATAGAAAGCAGCTCGAGAATGCGCTTTACCAACCACTGGTCGACCTTCTTAATGCACTAGGGAAAAAAGGCATCGATCCGGCGGATGCCAAAGTCTTCTACGTGCAGGATCCTCATTATGTGATGGGTTATTGGGCCTTGATGAAACCAGATATTGGGTTGATCTTTCAGGCGCTGCTCGAAGAGTGGGATGATAATGAAGAGCTTACCCTTCTCCAAGCAAAAACGTTTCTGGAGGAGAACGAGGAAAGCGTCTACAAAATGTCTTGGCCTCTCATGCTGATGTTCACCGAGGTCAAGCATCAAAATGGGAGACAATTGGATCCCGTTCCTTATCCTGGTATGTTTCGGCGACTCCGATTGACTTCTGTTGCTGATGTACATTCATTTTCCAGACACTGAAGCGGCCGCTGTAGCCAAAAATTCAGTAATAGAGCAAAGCGAATCCAACCTCGGCGGTGCATCGACCCAACCTCCGCTGACAGCCAGTATGAAGCGACAAAGGGAGGACGAAGAAATCGACGCGACAGCGAGTGCGTATGACTATAATATTTTGGTCTGTTGCTGATTGTGATTCGACGTCTATAGGTGACCCACCTGTCCTCGGCGAAGACGGTCGAGTGAAGAAGAAAGCGAGACGCGGGAAAAAGAAAGGTGAGTCGGTCTCTCAGAAACTTGATACTCCGAAGTCTAGCCGTTCACAATCATTCGAAGATCCCGCAGGGGTGCCGCCTGCGACTTCCAGGACGTTCAAAGCCAGTGGTGCGCGCGCATCCGGTTCCCGCGCACCTCCCCCTTCTCGCATGGGCAGTCGAAGTACTGGGCGGGTCCACTCCCAGCCAAGACCCAAGCCAAAGGCCGAACCAATCTCAGTGAACTTGACGCGACAGCAAATCGCAAGTTACGGCCAAGCGATGCTTTCGTGTGGCAAGGTACGAGCACATGCTATTGGCATGATCGTGGACGACACGGCATTTCGGCTGCAATGTTACGATCATTCGGGCGTGATTGAGAGTGAGGTGCGTATATTCCCACGGTTTACAACTTGGCCTTGTACCACCACTCACCGTTTTCGAAGGTCATTGATATCACCCACGAAGAATATCAGCTTCTTTTTATGACCATCATATACAAGATTCATGCTCTGAAGGACGACCGGCTTGGATTTCCACCAGCTTTCAACTCAAATTATCTTCGGAATTCGAACCGTTTGAAGCATGGAACGTGGCAGGGGAAGGGGAAAGGGAAGGAGAAGGAGATCGGGTTAAGGAAGGGCGGAAGGAGAAGAAAATGCAGAGAGGAAAAGGCAAAACCGTTGGCTACCCAACCAACGCGAGAGATGATCCCCAGGGAAGCCAGAGCCAAGGCGCACGCGAGGATCGAGGCAATGTCAAACTCTTCGGAAGATACGACATTGGGACACGAGGATGCCTCTATCCACTCTAACAATTCCGCCGATAGTACTTACCCGTCGTCCACCAGTGCCACCTCCGCCACCATCAATGCGTCGGAGGAGAATTCGGCATCTGAAGACGTTTCACAGCTGGCTGCTGACGCTGAATTCACGATAACATCCACTGACGGTGCGAAGCGGACTTTTCGTATTATTGAAGTTCTCTATACGGGTAACGGCGTCGTCGGTCGAGGACCGACTGTGTATCGGGTGGAATGCATAGACGACGGTGTTCTTCCTGCCGGGTCTACGCCGTGGTTACACAGGGTGTTGATCGCCAAGTTCTACTTTCCGTCTGCAACGCGAACGGCAGAAAACGTGCTGGTGATGAAGGCTCGAGATTCTGCGAACAAATCGGACGAATGGGCGCTGGAGCATCTTCCTGAGATCATCGACTGCGTTGACCTTACCAGTATTCATGACGATTCTGTACAGAAACGACTTTACGAGCTTCTCGGTTCAAAATCGTACGAGCAGCGGATATTGCGTGTCTCATTCCACGAGCCACTGGAGCCGTTGATGAACCTCAAGAGTCCCTTGGAGCTTGCGCAAGTGATATACGATATCGTGCAAAGTAAGTCATCTCTTCGTTAAGTCTTTCCCTTCCCTCTGATTCTTTTTTCCCTAGTCCACCAGTGGCTTTGTGAAGTACCGAAAATCTTACACCGGGATATCAGTATCGGTAATATCATGTTCAAACGTGTGGGTGACAAGGTCTTCGGGGTATTGAACGACTTTGACCTCGCCTTCTGTCCGGAATACTCGGAGCAACCGTCGTCCAAGCATCGTACGGGCACGACGCCCTTCATGGCCTACGATCTGCTAGATAACGATTGGAAGAGGGGTCATATGTATCGACACGATTTGGAATCGATATTTTATGTTCTTCTCATTGTTTGCTGTCATTACGAGGAGTTCGGCCGCCCTTTGCCCTCAGAAGAGCGGCCGTACCTCGACTGGTTCACCGAATCCGCTACCACCGTTTCCAAGTCAAAATTCAAGTTCGTAGCGTCACCCCCTACTGGACCTCTGCCGATTCAACCTCTCTTTGAGGACTTCCGCGATTGGCTGGAGGACTCTCTCTCCCAGTTTCAGGCCGGGTTTGTGAGTAAACCTCAACGTCGCAAACCTCAGGATCAATACGACTGGGCTACGTTGGGCGGAAATGTCACCTACAAGGAGATGAACAAGATATTGTGTTTATTTCAGGGGACTCCTCTTGTACGGCGGTGGCAAGGTGCAGGTGTCTCGGACAGATAGCTGGAACCCGAATCTGCCGTGCTCTCGTATCTTGTTTATCTTTCGACGATGCTCTCGATCTCTGCTGTCCTTCCGTTTATCCACGTATTGTATCTTCCTCTCTAGCTGTAGCCCATATCATTTTCTGTTTAGAATTATACATACTACCCTGGATTCACTATCGTATACTCGATTGATGACCGTAGCTGATATTAAGTTCTATATACTGAACTTGATCGACTTTTGATTGTTCGCCGAGGTGAGTTCAGAAATTCCAAGCGACCGTCAATTGTTACAGTGATGAAACGTACAGGTTCATTTTGGTGTTAAGTGAGTGCCCTAAAATGCGCTTGCTTTTCTATTAGTTAAATCTAAGCAAGAAAGAAACCTGAGCAGCGGCTGAGCCCGCTACTTTTATACGTAGCTTATTGTATCCTGCCTGCGTGGTCAAAGACATTCTGCATCAACCTACGAGCGACCGGGAAGGAGAGCGACGAGCCGTTGTATATTCATATAACGTGAGTTTCGACGTCGACTCTCCCGAGTCCAAGCCTTGGGTGAGCGGTGGAACAATGTAAACCGATTGAACATTAGTATGCTCGAGCTGGAGCGAGGGCGGGAGGAGCTGAGTCACTGGGAATGTGCCGGCCAGTGGGTACCTACATTTATGCCTCCTAGTATGGATGCTTCAGGTGCGGCAGAAGCAGGACAAGTTTCGGCCCTTTCATCTCCATCTTTGCCTGCACGAGTTGTGCGAAAATTAGAACGAGGAGAGAAGGGGAAAGAAGAAGAGTTTATATTAAATGCATTACGAAGGACGAAAGCAACGAATGAGCTTGAACCGAACCTAGGCATGATTAGACAGGTCAGGCTTGGGGAGGAGGGGTGGATGGAATTGTTTAAGAGGCCATTTTCATTGTTTATTGGGTCTCTGCGCGCCGCAGATGTTTTCTTTATTTTACAAGTTTGACATATGTGCAGCGTAGAATGATCGAGTACGCCTTTGCTCTTTTCTTGTGTGCGGAAGGGACTTGCATAGAAATGAAGATGCTGCTTTGGGTTCCTTGATGCTTTGAGTACAGTAGGCGGGAATCAAAAATGTTGGACTGCGAAGCCGAAGTTGACGTGGATGGATGAAGAAAAATTCTCAACGTTAAAAACGGGACTTCTTGCGATGGAATACTAACAGCCCACCGTGATGTAAACGAGTCGTTCCATGCAAAAGACTTGAGAATGAGATATCAGCGTAGAAAAGGGAGGGGAAAGAAGCGTACGCACCTTTGCCAACATTCTCACCAAATCCTTTGATCATCTCCCTCGATACGTCCCGGTACCCTGTTTTGCTGAGCCTATGGTTCTCGTATAGTCATATCAGTGCAAGGCGTTTTGTGTAATTTTGTCTAATGAGAATGTCGGCATTTAAAGCGTCAAGAGCATCGATGAAAAAGTCACCATGATCTTGTGAGCGGACCGAGGTTTAGCGGGACGGTGGAAGAGCCTCATTAACCTCGAATTTCCTGGTCTCCAATGGTAATAGTATCCAACTCGAAATACACGGTTTCATCGTATTTGGAGCTTGAAGGAGGCTGGGAAGCAGGGAATTCACGTCCATTGGGTAAGGTACCCATCAAAAGGCAAAAACACAAAAAGGGCAACGAGGAGGGTGAGAATGAGCTTCCGAAAGCTTGGAATTGTGGCGTAGGCGTAAATTGAGGACACAAAACTAGCTAAGATGTCATTGTCGGAGGCTGTAATTGAAGCTGCAAGCAGGCCGAGCGAGTTTCAATTTGAATATACCCGAGTAGCAGCGCGTCTAATAATGGAGACAAGGTCAATAAAACTCTTAAGAGCAGAAGGAGTGGGAGGGAAAAGGGAGATCGTAATAGGGATGCCGTCACAGATGTCCGAATCGAACCGAGTGCGAGCAAATCATGATCAACTTTGCTGACGGCGCTTACCACCGAACTTTCCTTGTCCTCGAAGTCATCTATATGAGTAAGGGTGTCATCGGTCGAGGGCCAACTGTATATCAGACAAAATGCTTCAAGGAGGGTCACCTTTGCTCCGTGAGTTGATCGTCAAGTTCTACTTTCCCCTGCTGCGTGAATACCGGAAACCGTGATGGCGAGTCAGGCTACAGATTCTGCCAAAGAGCTGAACAAATTGGCACTGGAACATCTTCTTTAGATTATGGACTGCGTCGACCTCACCAGTGATGAAGACGATTCCGTACAAAACTAACTTTTCAAACTTCTCGGTCCAAAATTATACGAGAAACGGGTATTGCCTCTCACATTCGACGAGTCACTAGCGCCGTTGATGAATACCAAGAGCCTTCCAGAACTTGCTCAAGTAGTCTACCATATCCCAAAAACAAGGTCTTCTCTTCGTTAAGTCCTTTACCTGCTCTTTGATCCCTTTTTCCCAGTTCACCAGTGGGGTTACGAAGTACCAAAAATTTTATACCGGGACATCAGTATCGGTAATACATGTCGGTGACAAGGTTTTCGGTGTTTTGAATAACTTCGACGTCGCTGGGTGGGGCACTTGGAGCAACCGTCGTCTATACATAATACGGGTACAAAGCCATTCATGGCGCACGAGCTGCGGCAAAATGAAGTTCACACATTGGTAAGAAGACATTTGAACTTACAGTCGAACTTCAGATACCCAATTGCGCGTAAAATAACTAATTGCAAAGAATCGTTAAAGACCATCATACAGTCTGAAACAGGAGGAGATAAATGTCTGTTTCTGGACCATGCTTGCACTCACTTTGTGCTTGCTTGTACTCTCCTGTACGTGCTCGTACGTGCTCGGACGCGCCCGTATGCATCCGTACTTTCCGCAGGAGTTGCTCGCTGGAAGCACCAACCCCATATATGCTCTTAATATCTTTCACAGCAACCGCCGCAGCAGAATTCTACAGGGCTTTCATCTACTTTAAGTCTTTGTTCATCGCCCTGCTGCTATTTCCGGAGACCGTCATGCTAACTCCATATGGTCTGTATTGTGAGTTAATTGAGAGATACTTGAGCCTCTTACTGTAAATGCTAATAGCATTTCCCGAAAAAATTGATCCGCTTCTGGCACGCCACGAGCTTTTTCTTCTTTACTATTTTCTGATAAGCATACAATGTGCTTTGACCTCTCCCATGATCCTGTCTAATACTGGAGAAGCTTCGGACGGACTACTAAGTATCAAGGGTAAAAATCACCTTGCCTCACAAGATTCCTATGATCCCTTGGTAAAGACGACTTCTTGGCTGAGATCCTTTGAGTTCGGTCACTTAGTTGACCCTGCGAGAATCCGTTAAACCCGCGGATTGATCGGCTGTTTCAGTAGTAGTTAATTTACCAATCGAGGACACAAATTAGTCAGGAAAGGATGCGGTAGAAGATTCTGATGCAGTGAGTGGTTGTCCCTGATCTGTTATTGAAAACTATTATCTGACTCGGCTCCTTCTGCGCGGTGAGTGCGGATTCCAAAAGAGCTTCCAGAGGGTTGAGATGAAGCTAATAGTACCTGCAGATTCATACATGGTCTTGAGAGTGTCCCATGATTCATGAACACTGTCATTTACACACAACCTAATGGTGGCTCTATGATCTTACTTGTTCTACGTGCTAACCTCAGACTGATTGGAGCTATCTGGGTAGAGAATTAGCGCACCGGACTCGATATACTTGATTCAGACATGATCTGTCAAGATGTCAATCGTCTTGATTTGCCAGGCAGTCAAACATTATAATTGACTGGGTCGTACGGAGGGTTGATCCGGAAAATGGTCGTGGAATCTGTAGTCAAAGCGGAATGAAAGCGGGAAGGTAATAGTTGGTGAGAGTAAAGCAGTGAGGAAATTCAGTTGACAGTAAGACCGGTGCCCATAGCCTATCGTGAGGATAGGCTGGGCAAGGAGATGGTAGTAAGAGAATTTGTTAATATTAAGCTGACTGCTCAAGTGAGCTTCTATAATACATTTGAAGATATCTTCATAGATACTTCTACAAGCTACCTATAGATTCTGTAAGGTTGTATGTATAAGTAATCATATGAGTAGGGAATAATAGTAAGGGGTACAAATGTCCGATCGGAAGATCCAAAGTTGGACAGTATACACATGGTGAGTCAAAGCATGAATTACAACATCTTAATGGTGTCTCAGAGAATCCGTCAAGCCCGCGTATATAAGGCGAGAAATTAGCTTTGTTGGCTACATCTGGTTAACCCGTGTCTCCACGACCAGATTCACAGTCATGTTATTTGCCATCTTTGGTCTCTTGGCCCTCTGGGTGCGAATCACTGCTGCCTTGCTTCCCTATTCCAGAAGTACTAGGGGTGCACCAATGGCATCTCTACTGGAAGTTTCCGCCGAAAGCCTGGTCGTGAGCCGCAATGGAACACAGCTTCCTCCTTACAGTGAGTAGATTACTCACAATCATGCTCAAATGGAAATCATCGATTCATTCGGCAGATACTACGTACTACTTTGACCAATTGGTGAGGATGTTTCTCAATTAATAGCCTCAGTCCTTTTGGAATATTTTGTAGATTGACCATACCAATCCTTCGCTGGGGACTTTCAAACAACGATTCTGGCACACGTATGAATGGTATGAAACAGGTGGTACGTGGCCGGTTCTGTGTCAGATATGCTCCAGGTGTTCATTCAATTTACATAGGTCCGATTATCCTTTTCACGCCCGGAGAAATTAATGCCGAAAGTATGTATCGTAATCTTGCATAGGTGGCTCTTTCTGACACTTGGGAAATCAGATTTCACGTTTTATCTCACTAATGATACTATCAATGGACAAATCGCCCAACAGCAGAGTGGTAGTACAATCGTACTCGAACATCGTTATTACGGTCTCAGTAATCCGGTTCCTGACTTGTCTGGCAAGAATATGAAATATCACACAATACAGCAAGCCATCGATGATCTTGAATATTTTGCAAACAACGTTGTTCTTCCAATGCCCAACGGTGCGAACTTTCGTTTGATTTTGGGGCCACAATCATTGACGTTCTTGCCATTCCATAGGTGACAAATTATCACCTGCTACGGCTCCTTGGGTAGTGATGATTTATCTGTCTATTCGCTTTGGACCCTTATTTCCATGATTTAGGTGTTGATTGGCGGTAGTTATGGGGGTGCCTTGACTGCTTGGACCATGGTCAAGTTAGTGGATTGTCGCTTTTGCACATCCGATGATACTGATTCAATAAATTAGCAAACCCGGTCTATTTTGGGCCGGATATGCGTCCTCAGCGACGGTAGAGGCCATTGTGTAAGGCATCGTGTTCTCCTCTCCTCTACGCCAAACCCATGTCGATCTTTTTTCAAGGGACTTTTGGACCTACTTTGAACCCATCCGCCAGTTCATGCCAGCAAATTGTTCGGCAGATGTCGAGGCCGTTATCTCCCACGTTGACCAAGTCTTCACTAGTAACGATACAGCTGCAATTCAGGTCCTAAAAGACAACTGGGGTCTGGGTGCAATGACACACGTGGATGACGTTGCCGGCGGTGAGTAATTTCCTTTCCATCTGCGACCGCTCGCGCTGACTAGTAATTTCAGCTCGTATGTTGTGCCTCTGATTTTGCATGCCCCGAGCACTGCTCATTTACTTTTAGTTAGTTTGAACATGCTGGACTGGCAGTTTTTGCAACCGGCCTCAGGGCCAGGACAACGTTTCTTTGAGTTCTGCGATGCATTGGAAGTTAAGAATGGCGTTAACGCGCCTGCTTCTGGATGGGGTCTAGATCATGCTCTTATTGCCTGGGGTTCATTCTGGAACTCTTCTTATCTAGCTGCATGTGAGTTGTGGGAGCAATTTACTCGAGAAAATTTGTTCATTATTTCTACTTTTTTGTTACAGGGTGCGGAGGAGTGGATGTTGAGTAAGCACTCATTCACTGCCCATTTTCCAGCCAATCATGTAACACCCTTGTTCAGGGATTGCTTTGGCACTTATAACCCCAATGGATCAGTCTATACCAACACCTCCCTTGGTAATGACGCTCGCTCCTGGGCTTGGGTTGAGTATGCACTATTCTTCGTTTAGTAGCCAGTACCTGACATATTCCTACAGATGCAACCAGGTTGGTCAAGTTCGGGTAAATATCAAAAAGCATTTAGTCCGATCTGTCTACGAGCTGATCTAAACAAAATTTCAGGATGGAGCTGGGCCAGAAGATGTACCAACACTCGTAACAAGACTCCTTCAGTCACCTTATCAAATCGTACGTCGCATATAAGATTGGTGGAGATTCTTCACTCACCATGATCTCGACAGCGTATATGTGCACTAACTTTCCCAGACGTCTTTGCCTCGCCTGACGATGTTCCTATGGCTGCGGGAGTTGCGAACACCAACAAAGATTATGGAGGATGGAATTTGACGGTTGATCGTCTATTCCTTGCCAATGGACAACGTCAGTGTTTTACTTGCTCCATACATGGGATCCCTAGTGCTGATACTGGATGCATCAAAATCATAGGTGACCCTTGGAGAGGAGTAACGGTATCTGCTGATGGAGTAGACCGTGCTAGCACCGACCTACAGCCTATTGCCATCTCCGATGGGTTCCACACCTCTGACCTTTTGACAACTAATGGAAAGGTAGACCATACTGTCTTGGCCGTGCAGACACAGGCTTTGTCATACATGAAAACGTGGCTTGCGGAAAGGACCCTTCCGTCATATAAGAGAGAAGTCCGTCCGGCTCAAAATTCCAGGTTCTTGAAAGATGTCGGAGTGTAATGACGCAGATATATAACAGTTCCATCGGATCAAGTGGAAATATTGTGTCTCGCTCGGTCACCCTTCCAGGCTTTCGGGCTTTATTCGTTTTGCTATCTCTATCCACGTTAACGCAGTAATTATATCTTGTTTGCTATCAGCTTGTTCTGGGTTCATGGGTGCTCGGGATATAGTTTTTACATTACCTATGGACAACTTATATATGTTTTACATCCTTGGTTGTTCCCACTCATTTCTGTGATTTTAGGTGTAAATTGATTGCTTATTTTAGGAGAACAACTATTAAAGATGCCGGAATGTGCTTCGGTAGTTCAGCAGGTCTTTACAAGGTACCTTTCAAATCAAGTTGTTCACACTCATTTATGTGATTTGGAGGCATTTTACTTACGAAGTTTGACAAACACGAAAGTCACAGAGTTTGTCTATCTGTATATGGGTAAGTATTACCTTCTGAGCCAGCGCTCCAACTAGTGTTGGGCAAGGTCGGGTCGTGACCCCTGACCTGACCCTGACCCTATATGAGGATCAAGTGGGGTCAAAAGTCATGGTCAGAATTTTGCTGACCCTTGACCCTTGAGCTGACCCTAGGGTCAGCCAAACTTTTTATGCACCATACAACACAGATTTGAAGCTGCTCATATTTAATATGTTAATCCTAGATACATTCTCAACATTGGGGACATGTTTGAACTGCCTTCTTCCTTGATTTTTTAGTAAGTTTGGTTTCAAGTTCAATGTCCATTGGGAGGCCTTGTGACCACAAAATTCTACAATTGTCTATGGTTTGATTCCACTGAGGCTCTTGACAACTTCATAGTCTGAAGAACAGTTAAGGAAAAGTATCAAGTGGTAACATAGGCAAAATTAGCAGAAGATGCAGAGGAGGACAATAGCCTCTTGGCCACTATTACTGAGTGAGGCTCCAGATTGGATAATAGAATTTGATAACAATTGCATCAGGAAGAATGAGATACTTTACTTTGTTCCCTTTTTTGTGCTCTCTGAGTTTATATATCCTCAGCCAATTTTTAGTTTTTCTTATTGATAAGATAATAATGATTACATCACTTGACCCTGACCCAGCTTTGCCCCTGGGGTCAGGGTCACGACTGTAGCTGACCTTGACCCCACTGACCTTGACCCGACCACATGGGTCGCGAGAGCTAGGGACAAAGGTATTGTATAATGAGTATTGTTAAAACAAGTCTTGAATTATTTACAAAATACTTGCTCTTGCAATTTACATTAACTGTATAATTGAATTGCTCTTATACAAGTTGCCGTCACTTGTCAACCATTTCGGCTCCAATCCGAGGTCCGTAACTTCTATTAAAAGAAGCAAAAGATAAATGATTCCCGCTCGAGGAATTGAACTCTAGAACTGTCGCTAAAGCTAGCCTTAACCGGAACGGGCCGTCACATTGCAGAATCTGAGAGACTTAGGGTCCATTCGGCAAAATGTGATACTCGACATCGGGCATCGGTAGCGACATGGTGTGCAGGAGTAGCATGTCTAAGTAAAACCTGACCGCAGACAGTTGTGGAGTGAGAATCCACTATGTGTCTAAATCAGGTAATAAAATGTCCATATATGTAAGTAATGATCGACGTACCGTCGACCACGGGATAACTATGGAATAAGCATAGTCCAGGTTCACTGAGATGGTGAACTTGGGCTTCATGCGCAAGAGCGTAGGAAGTGCGCAGTCGTACTCAAATATATCAACCTGAGCCTGGCGAATAGAGAAGTTGTGGAGTCGGGAATTGCTGCCGCGGGCAACGCTAAGTATGTGGCAATGTGGCACACGATGCTTCCAAATCCACTTAACTGCGACTTATGATCATAAGTGGGGTAGTTGGGACGAGCTGACGAGGTGAGAATCTTCTCACCTGAGATACTATATGTAGCATAGTCCTGGCGTTTGACAGTCGACTGATCATGGAATTGTTTCCACTTCTTTCTCGCCTCCGATCCTACCGCTTAATACCGGTATTTTGAGGTCGAGTTCTACATTTACTGCCCAAACCACCAGTCCTCTGACACTATCCATCTTTCACCTCCGTTGAAGATATCGAATCCCAAGTAGTGCCATTTATAATGATTTATAAACTACGGCGCAGAGCAGTAAGCAGGAACTTCACCTGCATCGGCGTCCCGTTCCTCCTGCATCGCGGACTTCATTATCATCATTTGATCAAGGATGACGTCGCTTTCAAGTCTAGTAAGTAATGATCATATTTCGAGTTGAAGAAAGCTGTAAGTATACTGTCAACCTTAAACATTTGTAAATAGCGGCCACAAGGCACGTCAAAGAAGGTCAAAGACTGGCTCTGGCCGACCTCCACCTTCCGATAATTCTATGTCATCATCTCATAAGTGTGGATGTAAAAGAAACAGGGACTATGCTTCGTAGCTCCACCATCCGTTCTATCTATCTTAACACAGAGAGTGCCACTCCTTTAAAATCGCAACTCGAGTGTTTTCGATGGACCCCCACTTAAGGTTCACCTCTTCTTCCTTTTACTCTCATAGCATGAAACGCATCATCGTCGCCTGCGACGGTACCGGCCAGTCTTTAAGCCGTGGCGAATACTCCGGCTCTACTAACGTCAACCGCCTCTGCCATGCCCTCTCTAACTCATCCGACACCATCCAGCAAATTGTCTTCTATCAATCCGGGATCGGCACAGAAGATCTCGGCTGGGGGGACGTTGGTGCACTTTATTGTCAAGCGTTGGGCGAAGGCATTGAAGAGAACATCGACGATGCATACACTTTCATCATGAACAACTACCAACCAGGTGACAAAATATTTATCTTTGGGTTTTCTCGCGGGGCATTCACGGCGCGTGTCCTTGCAAACTTCATGGCTCGTGTCGGAGTCTATCATAAACCCGACTACACATGGGGTTTCAAGCGTGCCATAAAGGCGTACAAGGATGGTACCCTTGACAAAGATATCAAGATCCATAAGTATTACACCCCTAGGTTCGGGGAGCCCGTTTCAAAGGTGCATGAGGTTGAGATTGAGGTAGTAGGTTGCTGGGATACAGTGGCGAGTTTAGGTGTTCCGGAATGGACAAACCCTGGTGGGGTATCAGGGAAGTATAGACACTTTAGCGGTAGCCTTGTGAAAGGTATGAGTCGTGCATGTTGCATTTCGTGGTTCTTCGAGTCTCAGACTGGAGCAAACATTTAGGGATCAAACATGCCTTCCATGCTTTGGCACTAGACGAATGCCGGCGCCCGTTTTCACCAACAATGTGGTATTTGCCCAAGGACACTGAGGCTGCAAAATGTATGTGCCATTCTCGCCTTTAAGTATACTGCAGAGCTGTTTCGAATAACCTACCCACGTACAGCAATCGACCTCCAGCAATGCTGGTTTCCTGGCGTACACACCAACGTAGGTGGCGGATATCACGATCAAGCCATAGCCGATCTTACCCTTGCCTGGATGATTGACCGCTGTCGTCCCTTCCTTGACTTCGATTCAAAGTACATCAATCTTCTCGTCAGCCTTGACCATCAACCTTGGAACATTCATAGTAGCGATCGTCCCAGTCGCTTAAAAGATCCCAATGGATATGATAGGGAGTATCAAGGCTGGGGACGTGGTAGATGGTATGACTCCTATCGTCAGGGACAGACGTGGACGTGGAAGTATCGAACTCCGGGAGCCTATACAGATGATGATGGAGAGACCAAGGAGACGAATGAAACTATTCATCCATCAGTATTGGCTAGGTGGCAAAGTAGCAGAGAAGAAGGTGGAAAGATGAGAGATGGACCAGGTGTCTGGGCTCCTAAAGCTCTGAGAGGGTTCGAGCCAAGAGCGGGTGCGCACGGGAATTGGGAATGGGTTAAAAAGAAGAACGGAAAAGAAGTTCTAATAATTAGGGAGGCTCCGTTCCCGGCTAGAGATACTCTCCCCAATAATTTGACTTCAGTGGAGACTGAGGCCAGCTTTGAGGGATTGTTGCGTTACGCACCTGCTGAGCCAGAAAGTCCTTCGTACAAAAAGCGATTTGTGGAGAATAACCACTAGAGCTACAACCGAAGGAGTCACTGGTGCCACGGTTTCTTCTGCTTTCAGGTACTATTGTTAACTATTGTAATTACATACGAGTAATAACTCCAGGACTCGGATATGCTTTCCTATAAATTCCATGACTTTGTCTTCTGTTCATACGCGTGGGCCATTCCAATTAGCTTGTACTCGCTCCACGCAAAAGCAATAAGTGCAACACTAAACGGTAAAGTAGGGGGTTCAAGCCGGGTTGCCGTGGCTTATAGTCTGCCACACATGCCACTAGTTCTTCAGCTGTATGCTTCCATGTTCATCTGTATGTAGCTCACTCGATGTGGGCCACTTCAACAGCGTCCAGGCTTTATCATACATGAAAACGTGACTTGCGGAATGGATCCCTCTCTCATATAAGAGAGAAGTCCGTCCGGCTCGAAATTCCAGGTTCTTGAAGGATGCCGGAGCGTGATCATGCAGATATATAGCCGTTGGAGATCAAGTGGAATTAAGTATTGAGCGTGTCTGCCTAGTCATGCCGGACTTGAATACATTTGCTATGTCTATCCGCGTTAACAGAGTAAGTATATCTTGTTTTGTTATTAACTTGTTCTGGGTTCATGGGTGCTCGGGATGTAGCTTTACATTACCTATGGACATTTTATATATGCTGTGCATTCTCAGTTGTTCACACTCATTGGTGTGATTCTGAGGGTGAATTGATTACTTGGTTTAAGAGAACAACGTATCAAAGATTTCAGAATGTATTCAAGTAGTTCAGCAGGTCTTTACCAGGTACCTTTCATTACATCGAGTCGTTCACACTCATTTGTGTGATTTGAAGCATTTTACTTACGTAGTTTGACAATCACGAAAGTCACAGAGTTTGTCTATATGTGTATGGGTAAGTATTACCTTCCAAACCAGCGCTCCAACTTCCGATAGGTGACAGGTGTCACTCCAATACGTGCATATTTTAATTGATGATATTTTCAGCTGTGACCTTTAAGCGCGCGTAGCTTCTGTTTAGGAAACCTGCCATCGAGTGGCTGAACGCGCTACTTTGATATGTAGCTTATTTTATTCTTCCGTTCCTGTCCCAGTTGTCCTCAGAAACTCCCCCGTAGTGCGGAAGAGAAGGGTAGACCTTGTAAGGCCTTTAGGGTTCATGCGTTATTGATCGAGAGATGGACGTAACGGCGTGCGTAGACGGTCCGAACACGCTGAGGAACAAAGTACGGGACAAGAAGGTAATACGTATATCCAAAATTCTCTGTCTTCGTGGAGTCAAATACAATGAACAAAGATGGAGGCTTCGTCTGACGGTCGGACCTCCTCACGCACATAAAAGTGGGCCCCAAAATCATCCCGTTTTCCTCATTTATCTAGGTATACGTACTTGGTACCACTCGTACTCACTAAGTCCTATCAATTCCCTATCGGCTCCGAGGCTTCTTTTCCGCTTCAACTCCTCCCTGACAACTGCACCCCACCCCCTTCTACTCTCCTCGTCCTCTTCCCTTCTCAATTCTCTCTCCTACGCAACCCATAAATCAATATTATCCTTTTGGTTTCGTGTAATATGGTACATTTTAGTGAGGTCGGTACGCAAAAGTCGAAGATATTAAAAAGAAGCTGTCCGCGAAAAAAACTGCGAATCGCGAAGTGCGAGTCGCTCGGCACGACTATTTGAAATTTGTCTTTGTGGTCATGTTTCATCCCCGCCCCCCTTTTCCCCTATCCCTTCTTTGCTTTTCATCCATACACCATGAGACGCCTCATCATCGCCTGCGACGGTACCCGCCAGTACGACGTCCTCACCAATATCAAACGTCTCCACTACGCCCTCCCCTGGTCATCCTCCCACTATGTCATCTACACCCAGTCCGGCCTCGGCCCAGAAGACCTCGACTCTATCAGTTTGCTTAAAGCCTACGCATACACTCGGGTATTTGGATTACGCATCCATCGCAGAATCGTCGACGCTTATTTTTTTCTTATGGGCAACTATCGACCCGGGGACAAGATTTTCATTTTCGGGTTTTCCCGTGGGGCGTTCGTGGCGAGGGTTTTGGCTGATTTTGTTGCTCGTGTTGGGATTTATAAGACGGCGAAAGCGAAATATGAGCGTTGTTATGCGTCGGCTTTGAAGGCGTATAAGGATGGGACGCTTGATAGAGATATTGAGAGGTATCAATATGATATTACTGAAGATGGGGAACGCGTGTTGAAGGTTCATAGGGTTGAGATTGAGGTGTTAGGGTGCTGGGATACGGTAGGGAGCTTGGGTTTTCCGTGGAGTGGTGCTGGCGATGCTTCCTTGGAGTTTAAGTATCTCAGCCCTACCCTTGTGAAAGGTAACAGTCGTTTATGTGGTATTTTGTGGTTCGAGTATCTGACGAGAGTAGCTTTATATAGGTATAAGACATGCCTTTCATGCGCTGGCATTGGACGAATACCGACGTACATTCTCACCGACAATGTGGTATTTACCCAAGGGCGCTGAGGTTGCGAAAAGTATGTACTTAAATGCCGTTCCTTTGTACCTCTCGAACTGACTCGAACGTTGCGTATATATAGCAATCGACCTTCAACAATGCTGGTTTCCCGGCGCACACCGCAACGTCGGCGGCGCATACCACGACCAAGCTCTCGCCGACCTCTCCTTCTTCTGGATGCTCGATCGCTGTCGTCCTTTCCTTGACTTTGATCCAGAGTACATCAAATACGTCGTAGACACTCACTATCAATCTTCTCAAAGCGAAGATGACAGTGACCGTCCCAGTCGGCTGGACCATGTGGATGGATACGATATGGAGTATCAGGGTTGGGGGCGCGAGAGGTGTTATGATTCGTATCGTTTGGGAGGGACGTGGTTGTGGAAGTATCGGACCCCTGGTGCATATGGAGGCGGCGATGAAGGGACGAATTTGACAAATGAGAGTATTCACCCGTCAGTACGGGCTAGGTGGCAAAGTAGCAGAGAAGACGGCGGAGAGTTGAAAGATGGACCGGGAGTCTACGCTCCTGAAGCACTAAGAGGTTTCGAGCCTAGGGAGGGTGCGAACAGGCAATGGGAATGGGTGAAAAAGGTGAATGAGGCAGAGGTCCTGACAATTCCGGAGGAGAATCGGAAAGAGGTTCTAGTAAATCTAGAAGTTCCGTTCCCAACTTAGAGGAGTTTGGGGCGCAACTACCACCTTTATTTCTTCTATACTCCATTGTACTGATTTGCGAAAAGCAATTCTTACAACCTCTTGTCTGTCTGCTGGAGTTAAGGACAGTTTAAACCCTTTGGACTCATTCAATAGACCCTACTGTCTTGGCTGTGCAGGCACAGGCTTTATTGTACACTAAAACATGGCTTACGGAATGGACCCCTCCGTCGTATAGGAGAGAAGTCCATCCAGCTCAAAATTCCAGGTTCTTGAAAGGTGTGATGCAGATATATAACAGTTCGAGATCAGCTTGTGGAAATATTGGGTGTGTCTCGCCCGGCCCTTCCAGACTTTATTCCATTGCTATGTCTATCCGCGTTCGCAGTAAGTATATTTTGTTTTGCTATCAGCTTGTTCCGGGTTCATGGGATATAGTTTTACATTACCTATGGACATTAAATAAACATTTTGCATCTTCAGTTGTTAACACCCATTTGTGTGATTCTGAGGGCGAGTTGATGACTCATTTATCTAAGAGAACTCCCTATTAAAGATTTCCCTATTAAAGATTTCCAAGCGGACTTATGTAGTTCAGCAGGTATTTACCAAGTGCCTTTCAATATATCGAGTGATTCACACTCATGTCCAAGGGGTATGCACAAATTATATACATCAGGTTGTATTTTGATGTCAAGGTCAATGGGACCCCCTTCCCCCCTTCTCTCCTTTCCTAAATTAGGAATAAATGCACATTATGTATCATGCATCCAAGCAGCAACCAGTGCCAGCAGAGTGGTTTTCCCACCCCATAAGTTATAACCTCAATTCCTAGTGCTCAAGTCCCCAGACTCTCAATGACAGACCACTCCAAAGTTCAAAACTTCAAACTAGGTTAAAATAATTTGCAAAGTATATTCTATGAATCTTATTCATATTTTGGATTTTCTTCACTTTGCCTTGCACATAATAAACACATCATCATTGATTATCTGTGTATTAACAGTCAGCTTACAAGAAACTAACTTTGTCCCCCATCCTGAAAATTCCACACAATCTTGGCTTTCACTATGACAGGAATGTTTTTTGGGTAAAACACAGACCATGAGAAAACAAAATACATGGCCAAAGTATATAAAATGCAGAGGATAGGAATTGTACCTTAAGGCTCTTTGCTCCCCTTCCTGTTGAATTAGACCCTGCGCAGGCTTGGAGAGAAGAGAAAAGGTGGTCAATTCATGTAGGCAGGGAACCCTTGGCAAACACACAAGGGGTCGTATCTATGACGAACTCTGTATAGGGTGAATAATATGAAATAATAGGATTAACTGTATAGCGACAGCGGGTGGAATAAGTGAGTGCCGGACTGGCAAAACACTATTCCCACCCTTCCCCCCCGTCCTTCCCTCCTGAAATGACAGATATGACCAATTTATACCCCTTATTGGAAGGTCTGCATTGTAATTTATATATTGAAGAGGTATAGAACTGCAAGCGGTGAACTAAAGCATTGCTTTACGCAGTGATGTCTCTGAATACCTTGTTTAAGTAAACACTCCGTTGGACATTATTGAAGGGGATCCACATAAAACGTTGTCCTGTATTGCGTGGGTCAGAGCTTGGACTGTCAGCTCGATCGAGGTTGTTACTATACAGAGATGGACATTGTAAACAAGTGAATGATTCACGGGGGTTCCGTCCAACAGAAGTTTAATCTGACGATTAAGTAAACACCAAAGCAATTGAATTTACTCCTGTGGCACTCTCAAGGCACTCTTCAAATGGCCCATCAGAATCTATTTCTCTTGGGACAAGCTGTAAAATGAATGGACAATGCTCCATGCCTTTGCACAGCCTTCTCAACCCTCTTCTACACGAACCGCCATCCCATTTCCCTTCCTTTATCACCCAATGCACACCTTGCTCTCTTCCTCAAAAGCCCTCCAATGTTGAACCATTCTCATAACTTCTCTATATCTCACTCCAATCTAATGTGGTGCATGGTAATCAAACGGTTATTCACACTTACCACAAACATCGCGGAGACTCCGGGAACGAGTTGCATGATCTCGGAAGAAAAAGACGTCGTCAGCATTCAATCCTCGATGATGTGTGTATTGACTTCCATGATATTAACTCAGCACTCATCGACTGCAAAGCAGTTCAAAGAAGTTCGCCGAGGGGATATAATCATTCTGCAGAGAATATATTCGGGATTAGACTCTGTTCCCCAGCGCTCAAGTCCCTCCGTGAATGAAGTCACTGCTCGTCGTGAAAATCCCATGGTCAAGATTGAAGTTGTGAAACTAGTGTCAAAGAAGCGGGGGAAGAAGTTTATGGCAATTACTTACAATGGGGATAGGGCCCATGAAGTACAATGATTAGTTCAGCTGCAAGGAAGTTCTTAATATTTCCAGCAGAGATGGAGGAGAGACCTGGAGCGTTTCGGTCATGTACGGTGAGGTTCCTGCCCCGTGCTTTTGCTCTTGACGAAGTTGATTTACTGTAGAACTTGCAGAGAGTCAAATTCTTGGCAGTTGTATGCTTTCACGCGGTCGATATCTCTTTCGCTGTTATTTCATCAAGGTGAGTAGACTGTCATCAGCTACACAGATCCCTCAATGCTCTATGACTGTCAGAATTGATACCAATGGCACAAATTGTTTGGGAAGCACCGAATATTGTGAGAGTTTATCTCATGTGGCGAGCTGTAAGTTCAAAAATTAACTTGGTCCTCACTAAATGAGAAAATATCCAACCAGTGGGTTGATCGTGCCGCATTGAAAGCAGCAAAGCAAGAGTATGACCAATATCTGCATCAAGATCTCATTCTTCCATCCTGCGGTTTTAGTGACATCTGGATTGACCTCTCAAGGGGCTCTCTTTGCTATGGACCCACATGTCCCAGTTCTGATTTTTTGTCATCCAGTAGCAGCGGTCCACAACTTTGCGTCTCTCCTAGTGCCGGAAAATGGCCACCATTAGCACAGTCCCATTCAGCAGAAGTTGTTGAACAGTATTTCAGACATGTTCTCCAAGACAATATTGACAATTTTTTACAAGCATCTGTTAACGCATATGCATTGTTGTCGGGCACTATTGATCCAAACTCAGTTTGCCATTTTGGATCAATGGTTGATTTGAAAAGTCAAGAGGTTTTTGGTTACATGCCCATTTTCTGTATTAATTGGGAAAATTGGCGCATAGTTGACACTGCAGGAAGGGATTGTGAGAAACCTCAAAGTGTTTGTAATGGGTGGGACAGGAAAGGAACTTTTCCTGAGTTGTACCTCTAGATGAATTGAAGTATTTTTGATTAACTTGGTCCAGAGGTTCATATGAATTTTCAGCGGGAGGTCCTTTCAATGACCATTATGACCCGTCTACATACCATATATATATTAAAATTACTGAGGAAGCCGAAGAGAGCTTGGTCTCCCAATCTCCTTATATCCTTGACCAGATACAAAGGACAGAGGTGGACCCTCATAGCTTTGGTCAGTAAATTCTATTTCTAGTTTGTCCCTGCTTCAAAAGGGCCTGAAAAAGGACAGTATTTGACAGACAGGCAGGTTTGATCAGTTCTGTGTGGTATCGAGTTACAGTTTCAGCTGCACCTGACAAAAGTTTACCATCTATACTTTACAATAGGACTATTTCTCGAGTCTTTCTCTTTCTCCCACCACTTGAGAAAGTGCAGATTCATGGTCGTGTATCCTTTCTAACCAAACCAGAAGCATACCCATTTTGGTCATTCGATCCTCTTGGAAAATCAAAATTGCAACCAGAGACAATGGCACTACTTGGGATCCCACCGATACACCTTCAATTGCATATTGTTTACTATCAGATCCAGCAATCTCCCATTCGGAGTACAATTAGAAATTTTCTTGATTCCAATGCATCACAATTGCATGACTACATTCGCTCTCAAGGCTGGTCAAGATTCCAATTTGTGTCAGAATATAAGAGGGCAATAGAGCTAGGTTAGACTTTGTTACTTTATATGCTCGATGACCTGACTTGAATCTAATTCCTATCAATAGAGTTTCAGGGCCTGGACAGTGAACTTTCCAAACCTTTTATAACCAATACTGATTCCAGGCCCAGTATGGATGAAGAAATCCTATTGACAGGGCCGATGCTGTTGGAGTAACAAAGCGCCCCAGGACATATTTGGGGAGCTTCAGTCAGTGTGTTTGGAAAAAAAAAACCCCAACTTCCTAATCGATTCAACTTCCTGCTTTATGGAAGTGGTTTTTTTTCTAAGCACCCATGTGGTCATCGTGGTACGAGTTTGAGATGCGGTTCATACCCGTGGTTATTTTTCATTCCTTTTCTGATGTTTGTCGCTTGCGCTATTTTTTCCTTTGATTGTTTCATTGCCTTTCGGCGGCCTAGATAGATATATATATGTTTTCACTTTTGTCGAGTCACCTCAGAGTCTTCTTTCTTACTCTGAGTGATTCTACTTACTTGCAGGAAATTTGGGAAGAGGATTGGTCTTCGATATTTACAAATCGGTTGGATACTCATTTGGGACATCGTGCGGGAGAAGATATAGATTTTTCTATTTGGCATCCAGAACACCGTAGAGCTTATAGCAACAGCATTGGATGGCGGAGCAGTTTGTGGAACCATGGGGAGTCATGGACATGGTAATGAATAAACACATCATTAATCATCAGTGTATGGTAACGGTCAGCTTACAAGAAACTAACTTTGTCCCTCATCCTGAATATTCCGCACAATCTTGGCTTTCACTATCTAAAGCTTGTTTGAGCTTGTGCCAAATCTGTGATGGGCATCTTGACATTCTTTTGCAATGTTTTTTGGCCAAACACAGACCATGTAGACCATGAGAGAACAAATACATGGCCAAAGTATGAAATCTGTAAAATACAGAGGATAGATATTTTACCTTAAGGCTCTTTGCCCCCTTCTCCCCCTTCCCCCCCTCCTGATATGACTGATATGACCAATACATACCCCTTGCTCATGGGCGTGATTCTGAGGACTGTACTTACGTAGTTCAACAATAACACAAGTTACGAGTGCATGGAATGAAATGAAATGCCGAGTTATAGAGGTGGTGAATTCCGTGCCTGATCCTTAACAGGCAATTTTGAATTGATCTAAATTTTGTAATTTATATATTTTTAGCTTAGTCTTCATTGCATTGGTTGCACCGAGAAAGAATGGGGCACGAGTCCCGCCACGCGCTAGCGCTGGCCCACTTATATGTCAAGTGACCAAGTTGGTCTATATGTGCATTTGTAAATTTGTACGATACAGCAAAGAGAAGTATGATAGAGTCAAGGAATTGCTCTGACTTATTATCTTTTAAGTCAGTGCTCCAGTTTCGGGTAGGTGACAGGTGTCAATGAAATACCTATTTTAGTTGCTCATATTTCCAGCTTTGACCTTTAAACGCGCATAGCTTCCATATAGGATAACCGAGTAGCGCCGTTCAGCGGCAGAGCCCCTATCTCGACACGTGGCTCATTGTATTCATCGGTCCCTATTATAGTGCGTTATGGACCCTAATCTCTATTTCAATGAACTCCTCTGACTCCGGGTAGCCATGCACATGCAAGGAACATGCCTAGCAGAATGTAAACCATCAGCGACGACGGAAATATCATAGAGGAAACTATAGTCGACATACTGTAGATTCACAAGAATATCTATTGTCATGTGAATCCACGTTCGGCCTAGAACGCAACTACAGACCCCTTACTGTAATCAATTCTTGCTCGCCATCGTTATGCGTAATCCTACTCCCAATCTGCCTCAGGAGGGTTAGAAACGGGGCGATCCCATCCAAACTAATCATCCTCTCCTTCGATGACGTGACCACTTAATGATTCGATTTTCACAATCTTAGCTTGAATAATCGACAAAAAAATCGGCACCATTGTATCATCTCAAAAAAAAAAAATCTAAGCGGAAAATTTTAGAACCTGAGCTAAGATAGCCATTAGTACATAAGCTGGAATGGATTTTGGCGCCAGCTTTGTCTCACTTGGCAAAGGCTGTGTACCGCCTCTCTTGTCTTCACCCATCATGAAGCGTATCTTGGTCTTCTGCGATGGTACCGGCAAGTCTTCAAGCCGCGACGAACACTCCGTCCCTACCAATGTCCAGCGCTTCCACGATGCCCTTCTCTACTCTCCCGACTCGATCACTTTCTTCCATACTGGAATCGGCACTGAAGACCTCGGCTTGGTTGGCTTTGTCAAAACTTATCCTCAGAAATTGATCGACGAGATAATTGCCGATACTTATTCTTTCATTATGACAAACTACCGACCGGGAGATAGCATATTCATTTTTGGGTTTTCTCGTGGAGCGTTTTTTGCACGCGTGTTGGCAAACTTCGTTGCTCGCTTTGGAGTCTACAAGAAACCCAAATCTACATCCAATTTCGATTTCAGGCTTGCTCTAAAGGCGTACAAGGGCGGCACCCTTGATAGAGATATCGAGGAGGGACGCATTCCGAAGGGAGATAAAGTTGAGATCGAAGTGGTAGGCTGCTGGGATACGGTAGCAAGTTTGGGTGATCTGTGGACAGCTGGCGGGGTCTCGGGGAAGTATGAACACTACAGTGGTGCCCTTGTGAAAGGTAAGAGTCATGTGTGGCATTTCGTGGCTCAAGTATCTGACGAGAGCAAATATTTAGGTATCAAACATGCTTTTCATGCTTTAGCATTAGACGAATATCGACGTCCGTTCTCACCGACTATGTGGTTCTTACCTGAGGACGCTCCAGGTGCGGAATATATATATGTTCTGCTACGCATCTCGAGCTGACTTGAATACTGCGTCCAGAAATTGATCTTCAACAATGCTGGTTCCCTGGTGTACACGCCAATGTGGGTGGTGGATACGATGATCAAGCTACCGCTGACCTCGCTTTCGCCTGGATGGTAAACCTTTGTCGTCCGTTCCTCGAATTTAATCAAGACTACCTCGATAAAGTCGTCGACCTTCACTATAATCCCTCGAAACTTGATAGAAGCAGTGACCGCTCCCCCCGGCTCAAGGTCAACGGATTCCATATGGAGTATCAGGGTTGGGGAGGTGGTAGATGCTATGACTCGTATCGCTTGGGACAGACGTGGTCGTGGAAGTATCGAACCCCCGGTGCCTATGGAGGTTATGACGAAGAGACAAATGAAACCATTCACCCATCGGTACGGGCGAGGTGGCAAAGTAGCAGAGAAAAATGCAGAAAGTTGAAAGACGGACTGGGTGTATATGCTCCGGAAGCTTTGAGAGGTTTCGAGCCGAGAGAGGGCGCGAACGGGAGCTGGGAATGGGTGAAAAAGGAGAAAGGGCAAGAGGTTCTGGTAATTTCGGAAGCTTCTTTCCCAGCTAGGGCTAAATTACCGAACGATCCCACTTCAGTCTCTCTTAAACTTAGCTTCGAAGAGGTGCTGCGGTTAGCACAGGATTAGCCAGACGCTGTTCTTTTTCTTGTGTTTGCCTGTACTACCATTTTTTGTGCTTATTTGCACGATCTGGATATAAATCTAATTGCAGATATCAGACTCCACCTCTTACTTCTGATTAACTTGTATTCGCTCCCCGCGGAACCAATGAATGTAACACCATATGGCGTGGCAGGTTCAGTGCGACAGGTTCTACGTCATCTAGGAAAGAGGTTGGGACCGCGTACCGCCTGGTTTTTGGGTTGGGGAAGACAGTGCCCAATAGCTGTTCAGCCGAGGTCGCTACGCAAACCGAGTTACATGCTACAGCCCAGGAAATCCATACAACCAAAGTACAAATCGTTGATGCTCTATTCGCATGTATGTACCACTGTCACCCAACCCACTGATGAGAATGTTAAGGGTTTTCTCGCCGTATCAACACGTCTCTTTCGGATTTCATGATCTCGGTCCCTTATGTCGAACTGCGGACTCGTTTTTGGTGAAGTTCCTTCCAGAATACACTAGGAATTTAGGGTATGTTTGGGAAGTATATACAGAAAGAGTCCGGGACTCGCATACTACTGCCATGGCTCCACTGCGTCGAAGGAAGTTCTTCAAGCTAACCTGGCAATACAAAAGGTACGAGAGTTGCTCGGTTGCATGCGATCGACGTAGGGAGTTTGGTAGAGGATAAGGAGAGAGCGAGAAAAAAGTAGCCTGAGCTGTTAGGTTGGAGAGTCTGAGGACTTTTCATGTGAGGGCAAAGGCTGTAAGGTCCTGCGCGAGTGTTTTGCGTCGTTTTCTAATTTTTTTTAGCTGTGTCGTTTTTGTGGTTGATTGACTTTGTTAGTACAGGGATCGTTTGTTAAGTGCACTCGGCATGAAAGTAGGACTCAAGTACCGATTAATGACATTGGATCCGCTTCTGTTGCGCATGGGACGGGGAAGGAGAGCGATGAGCCGTTGCATATTCATAGAACATGCGTATCGCTGATTTCATTTTTTCTGTGCCAACTTTCGCCGATCACTTTTTGCGTTTCTCTCTTCGTAGGCATACGCGTTTGTTTCTTGCTTCTTATATCTATTCCCCTAAGAACTAAGTATCGCAAGTCGCACAAGCAAAAGTAATGACATAGGCCTTTATCCTTATCGTCATGCATAAGCCCAAGCTCTTCTCCAAGTGCGTACGTCCACCTGTGTTCTATGCTCCCATAATTTCCACTCACCACATAACGCCCATTATAGGCACGGTAGTAATGCTGTATATACCGCTCAACGTCAGGGCGGGCACGGCGAAGCATCGGAAACGCCTAGAGCTGTATGGCATTGGATATCCAGCTCCTGCACCTCTGAGCGATAGTTGATGTACACCTCCTCCGCATTCTACGCCGCTGGTGAGTCAGCCACGGGAGCTCCACATCTCTATATGCATAACTTACCCTCCCTCTCTCGCAGGGCGGCTTGCCGCTATAACGTCGACTCTCCCGAGTCCAAACTTTAAGTGGGCGGTGGAACATTCTGAATCGATTGAACATCAGTTTGAGCATTACACTGGGCATGCGCCGGCGGGCGGGCACCTGCATCTGTGCTTCCTGGTATGGATGCTTTCAGTGCGGCTGGAACAGGAGAAGCAGCTTTTTCACCTTCACCTTGACTCGCACGGACGGACATTATGTACGTTAAACTGGCATGAATGTTGAAGGAATGTGCTGTTATGGCCCAACGGAGCTGAGGATAAGCGCTTAAGCTTTTGATAAGCTTCGCTATCTGTAACGGAATCGTGACTTCGTCATGATTGTTACTCATTTCTTTTAGGATTATCTCATCTAGCGTATCTTATCATTTGTGTTATCTCGTACTTACTACTTTTAGACACAGGGTAGCTAGCTTTTCATATATAAGGAACTCGGTTGTACTCGTAGAAGCAGGTTCTCTCGAATACCACCCCACCTACAACAGTCATTCCTGAGCATCTACCTTGTCCCCCATCTCTCGTGTGGCGTTACTGTGACTCTCGTCGCTCTAACGTTACACTATCGGCCGAGATTTGCCGCATCAGTCGAGTTCACGCTCATTTTCGATGCTCTCTCCTGCTCATCCGATGGCAACCAGCAGCTCACCTTCTACCGATCCGGAACCGGCCCAGAAGACCTCAGCTTGCTTGGCTTTGTTAACCTTTATGATCAGGCATTGGTCGACGGGTTTGACAAGAGAGTTTTTTTTTTTTTTGGACTCTTCATTACTGCAGGTAAGACTATGTACTAAGGAGCGGAGAGCCGCAACACTGGTTAGTTGTGCTCCATTCGCCGGGGGTTTGTCTATGAGTGGGTGCCCGTGGGGGTATATGTAGCTACTGGTAGTGTTTGTATGTCGTATATGAGAGGCAGTGTGACTGTAAGCTCTCGGTCTTGAAGGACCTTGGTAGATAGATAAATAAGTGAATAAATAAGTTGGGGAGGAAGGGTCAATGGGGCCTGCTCACTTCTCCCCCTTGTGTAGGGGGAAGACATCAGGGTAAAACCAAGCCCCCTTTGCAGGCATAACCGCACTGTGGCTTGGAGCTCTTGCGAGGCTTGGGTGACGGTCCTGGTGCTCCTCCACACCAGTCAGTCAAAACCCATGTTACCGGTGGTGAAGCCGGCACACTAATGTCCATTTGGGGGAGTTGTGAGTGGTGTTGTGGCTATGGGGAGGCATGGGGGTGGGTGGGGGCAGGGGGTCTATTGAGTAGCTATACATTGTCAAGGGGCTCATCATCGTCCACCTCCTCATCCCTCCAGTCCGCTTCATAGGGGGTTTCAGCGTCCGGCTGATAGTTGAAGAAGTCATCCAAATCCTCCCAGAAACTGCAGGGGCTGTAGGTTGGTCCACCTTTGGCTTTCCACGGGGCACCATCGCGGGTGAAGGCTCCTGATTTTTTGATGAAGGAGGTGAGGGCCTCTATGCCCTCCTCAGAGCCTAGGATGGTGGCTAGGCTGATTGTGTCTGAGACCTTGCAAAGAAGGTACCTATCCTGCTCATATTGGGGGCACTCTCGAAGGATGTGTTTGCGGGTCTGGAAATGTTCCCCACAGGGGCAGTCAATGTTCTTAGATGGGACAAATTTGGAGTAGTACTCGCCTATGTAGCCATGTCCTGTGATGAGAGAGTTTATGAGGCCTATACCTGTATTAGAGCAACTATCTGCCAGGCGACGAAATATTCATTTTGGGGTTTTCTCGTGGCGCACTCACGGCTCGAGTTCTTGCCAACCTCATTGCCCGAGTTGGAGTTTATCAGAAACCTGAATATGCGCCGGGCTTCAAGTGAGCTTTAAAGGCGTACAAGGATGGTTTTCTTGACAGAGCTATCGAGACCTATAAATATCACGCTACCCAATGTGGCGAATGCTTTCTAAAGGTACATGAGGTTGAGATTGAGGTGGTAGGTTGCTGGGATATGGTGGCGAGTTTGGGTTTCCCGTGGACAGCTGGTGGTGTCTCCCGGGAGTTTAAACATTTAAGCCCTAGCCTTGTACAAGGTAAGAGTTGCATGTGTGGAATTTCATGGCTTATCTGACCAGGGCAGATACGTAGGTATCAAACATGCCTTAACGCTGTAGCATTAGATGAATATCGACGGCTGTTTTCACTGAAAATATGGTATTTATCCAAGGACTCAAAGGTTGCAAAAAGTATGTACTTGTACGCCTTTCTTTTGAGCATCTCGAACTGACTCAATTGTGGTGTATAGCAATCGACCTTCAACAATGCTGGTTTCCCGGCGCACATCACAACGTAGGTGGCGGATATCACAATCAAGCTCTTGCCGACCTCTCTTTCTTCTGGATGCTCGATCACTGTCGTCTATTCCTCAACTTCAATCCCAAATACATCAAATACGTTGTGGACACTCACTATCAACCCTCGCAGCTCGAAAGTATCAGTGGCCGCCCCAGTCGGCTCGAGCATGCCGACGGATACGATATGGAGCATCAGGGCTGGGGGTGCGGTAGATGCTATAACTCGTACTGGATTAGACATTCCTGGATGTGGAAGTATCGGACACCCGGTGCCTACGGGGATGATGACGAAGAGACGAAGGAAACTATCCACCCATCAGTACGGGTTAGGGGGCAAAGTAGTAGAGAAAATGGCGGAGAGTTGAAAGACAGACCGGGTTTCTATTCTCCTAAAGCTTTGAGGGGTTTCGAACCAAGGGAGGGTACGAACTGGAGCTGGGAGTGGGTGAAAAAGGAGAAAGGGAGAGGTTCTGGTGATCCCCGAGGCTCCATTCCCGGCTAGGGCTACTCTGCTGGAGGATTGTACATCAGTTCCTACCAAAGTTAGCTTTGAAGAGTTGTTGCGTCACCGACCTGTCAAGTCGGATTCACGTTGGAATACCCACTAGAGCTGAGATTGAGAGTGGTCACTGTCACCACCCTTTCTCGCTTTTTGGTACCATCTGCTAATTGAGATATTGCAACTTTACTGTACTTTTATGTCCTGCGAGGCTATGCCGTGTCTTTGTTTTTTCTTCATACTTCCAGGCAATTCCAATTAACCTCAAGTATTCGCTCCTCGCGGTAATCAACACTAAATGATGCGACTATGTTCGCTGAAAATGCCTGGAAATGTATTTTTATTATACACCACTAGCAAGTGTCAATACTATCAATCTGCACCGGTAGTCTAAAGCTTTGTGTAAGTACGGATTGGCATATGATTATCTGCAGTGCATTGCAGAGTGATGTATTGGCTGACCGCATTCTTCATCAGCCTCGAGGTGTAAGCATGGTATGCTAATGCTGTTAAACTTGAACCGATCTAAAAGCCGCCAGTTCCAAGATAGTTCACCCAGCGGCCTCCCCTTTTCCGACTCCAGACCTTAGCCCTATCCATTTCTCTCTAGCTGCATATGATCATTCCATCCGTTACTGACCTCCAAGCTTTCGTAGCACGGTCTAATACAGCTATAGAAAGAAGTAGTTTTTCCTCATCGACCTCAGATTCGTGTAATAATATAAACGATTGCCGCACCCTGCTTCAGATTGTCTGGAGTTGTATCAGCGTTCTCATCGCCTGTACCTGGGTCTCGGTTCACCCAAACGTACCGGGACCCGATGAAAGCTCCTGGAAATTGTTACGACGCAAGATAGGGCTAATGATTATTGCTCTTATTGCGCCGGAGATGTTGGTTCTTTGGGCGGCTAAACAATGGTTTGCGGCAAGGATGCTCTCGAAGTGTGCGTGTTTTTTGTGTGGACATCATTGACTATATTGCCTACCTTTCGAGATAGGGTACCAAGGATGGACGAGAACCCATGCTTTTTTTGCTATCATGGGAGGTTTTGCACTTTACGAAGGCAAAAAAGCTCCCTCAGTTTTACGAGACTTTCCTTCAAGATTGGATATCACCACCTCATCTTACAATGCTGCATCTGGTCATGACCATGACGCCAATCCTAATCTGATCTCCAATGATTCCACTGACTCCAATTTCAATTCTAACCACCAGACTGAGGAAGAGGAGCTGAGAGACTATCTTTTTGCCAGTATCAATCCCGAGCAGAAGCTAAACAATCATCATTCAATCAAAACTCATTCTGCATCCATTCTGTGCATTGCTGGCGAGCTGGCGGAGTGTTATGATACTCCCCAGAATTCTGGGTCCCGGCACAGGCAAACTTCAGCCTATATCAGACTTATTGCTAGAATCTCAGAAGCTGAGATCAAGGATCGGAGTCACAATGACGGCTTCTCCAAGCTGATTGCGATCATGCAAACTGGCTGGTTTGTGGTTCAGCTGTTTGCCAGATGGGTCGAGGGCCTACCAGTCACAGAGCTTGAGGTCATGACTCTCGCTTTTGCGGCGATGAATGTCCTGATCTATTTCTTCTGGTGGGACAAACCTCAAGGAGTAGGATGTCAGATCCGCATTGTGCGGAAAACTATGGCAGATGAAGACAACATAGACCAACCAGGTGCTTCTGCCAAACAAAAAGAGGGATGGATTGCTACTGCATGGAGCTGGCTTCGAAATATCTTGGGAAATGCCTTAGAGATGGTACGCGGGTTCTTTAATCAATCTTCTAAGGTCATGCTGCGCAATGTTCTTTCAATCCCATCAATATTCAAGACGTTTATGCTTGACTTCGTACAAATGATCGCTGATGTGATCCTGGAGGACCGTCACAATGATGTTGATAAAGCTGAAATGGTGTTATCATTTGAGCGAACTGTCGAGTTGGAACGAGCAAATGCACAGGATAAATTTATTGCCTATGGTGCAGCAGTGATGTTTGGCATCATTCATTGTGTGGCCTGGACATCCAAGTTCCCCACTTCCACTGAGGAGGTATTATGGAAGGTCTCATCCCTTATTGTGACTTGTGCACCAATGTATCTGGCCTTCCACAACATCATTGTTAAGACTGAAGTGTCTGAAAATTTGCCTTCATGGCTGGGTGCATGCCTTATATGGGCCTATGTAGGTACAGTATCCTTTTACATTCTTGCCCGGCTCTCTCTCATTGTCCAACCATTTATGGCCTTGAGACATTTGCCTCATGGAGTGATTGAAACTGTCCAATGGACAAATTTCATTCCGCACATCTAGTAGGTTTTTATTCTGACCTGTACTTATCGGTAGATTGTTTGCATACTTATTGGACTCTTCTTCTTCTACTATTGTGCTCCTACCGGTATGGATTTCAGCCCTTCAATACAGTTCTGCTTGATGTGTTGCAGCAATTAAGGAAAATTCTTTGTCCGAGTTCAGGTGCCTACTTTTTTGCATCGGACAACGCGTGAGTTGCTGACTGAGGAGTACAGCTAACGGGATAGCGCTATATATGAGACAGACCTTCGGAGGACTAAGGAGCGTTTCGAAGCGCCGCTGCCACTTTGTTCGTACAATTGAAAAATGACTGGGCCGTGACAATTTGTGACAGTTCGTAATCCTCTCTCCCATTATGACGTACAGCGCATTCCCTTTAAAGGTATTTCCTTTCACTGTATCGAGTCGTTTATACTCATCTGGGTCATTCTGAGGATTGTACCTTTGTAGTCCAACCATAGCGGAATTGACGAAGTTCGTCCATATGTGTATGTGTAAACTTATAAGTTATCAGTACAAACGAATATAGTAAGCCACTAGGTGAAAAAAATTATGATAATACTAAAAACGAGTCACAAACCCGCGCGACGTGAGTTTTATTGCCATTCAAGCCAGCGCTCGAGTTTATCTACTTGTTTGATTGATGATATTTCCAGCTTTGGCCTTTAAGCACACATAAGCCGAGCCAGCGCGGGGAAGGCTACATAAACTTTTTCTGTGAGTCAGCATCATGTCTCATCCCTTTTTCTCTTATGCTTTCCTGTATCGTACTTACTCACAAGATGACATTTTGCCAAAGTTTATACACAATGCAATTGTAGCAATACTATCAAAGTTGACTATGAGGGACAGCTTCAGGATAAGCTCTCCTTCCCATTCTTGTCCTTGTCATTTGTTCATAGGCGTAGGCCATCCCGATTAGCTTGTATTCACTCCACGCAGAACCAATAAATGCAACACCAAACGGCATTCCTGGCGCGGGGTAGAAGGTCGGGCCTCCGTTCAGTGCAAGAGGCTCGATGTCGTCGGGAAAGAACCCCAATGGAACTATGATTCATGAACATACCCGTAAGTTTTTCTCAGGTTTAGCTGGCAAGTAATATAGAAATATACCTTGAATCATCGGATATCCCGCATTTGCTTTCAAAAAAGGAAAAGAAATCACGAACTGGAGTTAGCGGGAAACAATTGCTTAAGGTTTACCTGAAGCTGCTGCTTGAAACCTAGAGTCCGGAGCAACCAACGCGTCAAGGTTGTACTTTTCCAAAACTCCATCAATCCCTCCCTCCCGGCTCAATCTTGTTTTTCTCTCCAGGATCTCAGAGATATTGGCGTCGTACCCAGTGGTGCTATTTGACTGAACCAAACTGCCATTCCCTCAGTTGAATCGCATGATATCAAGAAACAATCATGGAACCTTACACGGAATAGTCCTCATACCCTTTCGGCTGCTCTAGCTCTGGATGCTCCTTGATGAACTTGATAATATCCTCTACCGATCTCACCCCGGTTGGGCTCTCAGCCAAACTCGATAAGTACCTGTTCATATCAATCTTGAAATCCACTTGACAAATCAACTCTTCGTCCTCCCAGCCATTCTCGATGAGCTCTTCAGCGGCAGGTAAATCCGCTGGATCAACGATGATGGCACCCATCTCTTTCATCGTTTGAACGGCTTCCTCAAAAGCGGTGACAATAACTGGATGTGTTTGGTCGTCGAAAAACACCTTTCGTGGGACTCCAATTCGTTTTCCTGCTAGAGCGTTGACGTCCAGTGCATTAGTGTAATCGGGAAGCTCGGCAGGTTGAGAGAGGGTAATTTCGTCGTCCGGATCAGGTCCTGCAATGGCTGATAAAAGAATCGCTACGTCGGCGACCGTTCGTGCTAGCGGGCCGACAGTATCTTGATGAGAACAGATTGGAATGACTGAAAAATTATTAGTATCAATACACATTCTCGAACGGAGGAGACTAGGAGAAGCAGCTCTTCCTCACCTCCTGTTCTCGATGTCAATCCGACTGTAGGCTTGATACCCACTATATTATTTCGGCTGGCAGGATATGTGATACTTCCAGATGTATCGGAACCAAGTGATGCTGCTGTTAACCCGATAGAAGTAGCTACAGCAGATCCGGAAGATGATCCAGCGGGATCGCCATTCGGATAATAGGCGTTAGTTCCTTGGCCACCTAACGGGGACCATCCTCCTGTTAATTTGTGACTCCGAAATTGACCCCATTCGGATAGATTTGCTTTGCCTAAAATATAGGTGTAAGATTACTCAGACTTGGAAGGTTGAATTCCGCTGGCTACCCAGAATGATAGCCCCCGCGTTGTAGAGCTTCTGTACGACCCAAGCATCTATTCCATCTGGGACAATGGACCCTTTCAGAGCGTAAGATCCTGC
Organism: Collybiopsis luxurians FD-317 M1; assembly: GCA_000827265.1. Lineage (NCBI taxonomy): Eukaryota > Fungi > Basidiomycota > Agaricomycetes > Agaricales > Omphalotaceae > Collybiopsis > Collybiopsis luxurians. Next base: position 149,663 of record KN834820.1, on the reverse strand, counting down.
GGTTGTCTCCATTCCTATGGACCACAAGCGACTGGGTTAGATATCTATATAGCGCCCCCATAGGCGAAAGAGTTGGAATTAGCATACCATCAGCTCCATCTGTAGCGATATTGTCCTAACCCATAATAAGCTTTAGTTTGAGTGTTTATCTTTCAGTCTTCCTGACTGATCAACTTACCTTCAATAGAATAGGTATGCCGTGTAAGGGACCTCTCTTCCCTTTTGTCCTTCTCTCGCTATCGCGATCAGCTGCTTGCCTCAATGCAGTAGGGTTTGTCTCCAATACTGCTCGCAAGGCGGGCCCATTGAGATTAACTTCCTCGATTCGGGCAAAGTACGCCTCGAGAAGATCATCAGCATCTAATCGATGTGAAAAATATGAAGAAGAATCAAACCTTGACGAGATCAACACTGCTGAACAGATTCTTGTCCAATCCTTCCTGTAACTCTGATATGGTAGCTTCGTAGAGATCAGGGAGTTTAGGTGGTGATGTAAGAGAGTTCATCGTAGAAGAAATTGGGACGAATCTGTTGAGCGACGTCTGACAATTCTGAATGAGTCAATGACCAAGAGTCGCGTCGCGTTCTGGAACATACGGAGCCGCACCGGACCGAGATGGGGATGCATGGGCGCTGTACGGCGTCTATTCTCTACACCATTTCAAACCGCTTGCTGAATCAGTGAGTAATCCTTGCCCCATCTTGAACCTTTAACAGCTCTCAGCTCTCGGCTCACTTCAGTTATATTGCGCCGTTGTTCTAAACTTAACTGCATCTTTGCGTGGCACGGCGGGGCTGGCTTAACCTTGACCCTCGAACGAGGCGCGTCGCGTTCTGAGTCGCCCCGGACCGAGGCGGGGAAGAAGGGGCCGTTGGGCACGGCGGCTATTTTCTACACCCTTTCGAAACACTTGCTGAATCAGTGAATCAGTGAGTATTCCTCGTTCCATTTCGAACAGTTCACAGCTCTAGGTTAATAAGCTCACTTCATTTCTATCACGCCGCGGTTTTAAGCTTTACTGCATCTTTGCGTGGCACGGCGGCGCTGGCTTTTTCCATCTCACAGTCGGATGAATTCGGAGTAAACGCCAATCCGGATTTGATAGCAGTAAGGTGTTTTACAGAGGTTCGGACCAACACGTACCACCTGGTTTTTGCGCTGGGAAAGACACTGCCCAATAACAGCTCAGCCGGGGCGCCTACGCAAAACAGAGGATCTTATTCCGTCCATGGCCACAGCCGAGAAAATTCGTACAACCAAGGTACAAACCGCTGATCAATGCTCTAGTCGCATGTATGTACCATCATCACCCGCCCTCTGATGAGAGTGTTGAGAGCTTGCTTGCCGTATCAACACGTCTCTTCCGGATTTTATGATCTCGGTGATACCCTTATGTAGCATTCTACACGTATCGCTTGTGTTGAATCTCGGACTCGTTTTTCATGAAGATCTTTCCGCGTGTGCAGGGAAAAGTTCAGGAACCGGTTCTCGAAGAAAAAAAGGTTGTGATGGAAACTTCCTTCCCATCCACTGCTTCTCGACGTATTGACAAGGCCTTCAAGTAATTTCGATTGCTCAACCGATTGCTTTGACTACGCTATCCAGCTTTCTCTCCGAATTTATCAGGTATTGTTCTTGAGCCTTCATCGTCCTTGAGCTCCATGACGACTATTGTTCTTTGTGCGTCGTTGCTTCGCATTCTGAGCCGCGTAGCAGCGTTGTCCTTGTTCCCGGGCGCTTATCGTGAAGGCAAGATAATAACCTTCGGCTAAACCACTTCGGCTAAACTTCGCGCTGTCGCCCTTGTCCTCGAGCGCTTGCCGTCAACTCTAGACAACCACCTTGCTCGGCCTAGTTGTTTTCCGGTACTAACAACATGTTGAGCATCGTCCGGACCTTCAAGATAGAATCTTATTCAATCTAATCGATTTCGAAGGATCCTGCTTTCATTCTAATCCTCCAAATCAGGCTGGATCGATTGTACTGTATATCTCATACAGGGACCGAGTTCTTTAATTAAAGATTGCGCAGTGATACAGCGCAGCGTGGGTTTGCCTGTTGGGACTCGGTATTGCACAACAACCGTCATTCGAGGCTTCTTTTCCAACACCTTCGTTCTCTGGGAAGGTTCTATATTTTCGAATGGCGGGGGCTTGCGCAAACCGAGCGGCGAGGCACGCGGGATAGAATGTGAGTACGTATGTACCCTCGAGGCAAACTGAATAGCCAAGCCATGCCTTTTTCGTTTTCTCCATTTGTCCGACAGGACATTAGCGCTCAACGCTTTGACCGAAACTGATGTATATAATAAAAAGTCGCAGGCTCTTTCTCCTCAACTACCACCACTACCACCACCACTACTATCGCCACCACCCGCAAACTTCGTTTTTATTTCGCCATACTTGCATAGCGTGACACCCTTCTTGGTCTATTATTCGAAATCTAATGCTCTTCGTCGAGTCTTCCATCCCGTCTCATTCCATGGACGTTGAGGATTCTTTCCTTCTTGGATCTTTGGAGGATGACTTCCTTGCGTTGCAAACTTTTGGTTCAGATCAGCCTAGCGGGCTTCTATGGGAACCAACTCCTTCATACTCTCTCATGTCGCTAGAAGGTGCAGTTTACTTTCTGGGTTTTGTACCGTTTTCACTCATCGTGGCATGTACACAGAGCTCTCAACAATGCCACTGGAATACATCAATGTGTCTGAACGTCGCAACTCTGACCCGCGCCATCATTCTCTTCCCTACCATCTACTTAATGCCGAGGACGATACTCCCCAATGCATGCGAGCGGCACAAGATGTTTTGTTCACCGGAGAGCCCGAGAGCCAACCTAACCCCGACTTCAGCTCGGTGCACATTGATATTGGAGCTCTGAGTGCATCATTTAACATCTTATCAATACCGGGTCGTCCCTCTCCACCGTTGATGTCAAAGAAATGTGCGTCTCTAAGTTGTCTCAAACGTTGCCACAACTTACTAATTCCTCATCTTGCATCTCCAGCCCTAGACCATCGTACTCAATCATCTTCCCTTCCACCCCCTCCTCTCTCGCCTTTGGGCTTTGGTTCCCCGAGGCTGAACACGATTCAACTTTCACGAACGGCATCGCCACTTTCGATGCCCACTAGTCCCAGGTGGAATAGACAGAACCTTCCAAATCATTCATGACATTTTCATACCAGCTGGCTTTCTGGTATCCTGGTTCTCATTCCTGTTTTTGTTAAAATCGTCAAAAGGTTTTTCTGTACATGCATATTCTCCTCTCGTTCTGTATCGCTATCGACGTGCAATCCTACCTTATCCTTACTCGTATTGTTCTCCAGTATCATATTATGCGTATTATATCATTTATCTATAGCATCCACATTCCTAGTGCTTCTGTAGCCCCTTCCGCATGCATTTACTCCCTCTCTCTTACTGCCACGTATCGTGACGTTTCCCCATCTACTCTGCCGCTCTGACTCACATACGATCACCTCTCAATCTTTATTCAATCATTGTACATACATAATACGCACTAGCCCTTGGATTTAACCGTGAAATCATTGCCAAACTTTTCTTGTTTTGGGAGATTATCGATCATCGTCATCAGTTTTCATTCATCAAGTCAACTTCGGAGCTAGAAGGTCAAGGTTAGAGGGAAGCCTCATGTTAGTGCACTCTTTTCACGCGTTCCCGCGTTCCCGAGCTAGGTCAGTGGAGTATTTACAGTACAGGACTAGGTACGTAGTAACAGCCTCGGGAGACACGAAGGGCACGAAAGACACGAGCAGGGGTATGCCTATGTGCATCATGCCACGCGTTTTGATAGGGATTATATTTGGAGATTGAAAAATATCCTCATATCATCAACATCATTATCATCACCACCATCATAACACGAGCGGCCAGGCGTATCTGCATACGCATGCCTGGCCTGCTCAGGCGTAGCACACTCTCAAAGACTGTGCAAGTGTCATCATCATCATTCTCATTAATGCTCTTTATCCTTAAATCGATTGAACGTGGCAGGGAAAGCTATACAGATATCTTCGGGTATGCATTCGAAATACACGCGTTTTCTTCTTGGACTTTAGAATATGTTACAACCGACACGCTCCCGAGAGATAGCGGACGGTGCTTTATGACGTGATGGTGGCTTTTCTCCTTTCTCCTACCCCTCTACCCTACCCACCTCCCTATCTATCTCCGCACCTCCTACACTTCTCTCACTCACAGCCTCACATCCTCACCTCCCGTTTGACCCCTCAGTTAGCAGCAGTCCCGTTCTCGTATGCACAGTTATCCCAAACTGCGCACGGAGGGAAGATGCCCGCTGGCTCATCACCCGCGTCCTTAAGGAGCAACGCTACCACTCCATGAGCGGGAACGTTAGTCGCTGTAAAGTTGCGCACGGCGGTTCCGTTATTGGTGTGGCTCCATAAGTCCTATAGAATTTGGAAGGCAAAAAAAAAGGTTAGGAAACAAATAACAGAGGCATTACGAAAAAAAACATTAAACGTAAGATAGACGTACCCGGACGGAATATTGTCGTCCTGCCCTGATCCATGGAGATTCGGTAAGATTGAAGAACATGTCGGCGGGTTCGTTTAGGGTGTTTAGCTAGAGGAAAACGTGTGTATGTGTTGAGTGTCAATTAGTACATTTATCATATGGTTGGATCTAGATAATGTAGGAAAAAGATCATTCCCTTTTCATTTCCGTCCTTTCAGGAGCGGAATACGGTGAATCGATGACCGGTGGGGGACTTGGAGAAAATGAGGGGACAAAAAAACTCACAAGCATGAACACAGTTCCATTCTCCGAGGGTCCACTGTAGAACTGAGCGGGGAAACTCGAGTTACTTGTCCAGTCGGGCTACATGTAGACGGACATAAGATAGGCATAAACAAGACAGATGCATAGGGCAAATCAAGACGCCCCAAAACGCACATTAAGTCCCCACCTAAACGGCGAGATTGACTTTCCAATGACAGGATCCTGGTTAATTGCGAGGATCTCCTTGTTTGTGAGGATTTCGAGGATGTCGGGTGTAATGGCGGACAGCTACATGTTCGTTAGAGATTCGATTTGGATGATGATCAACAAGGGTGAAGGAACGGAGATGAGCCATGGATGTACATACGTTGGTTCCGATCTAGATACGGCAGAGGAAAGCACTGCAATGAGCCCCAGAAGGACAGCCAGATCTGATTCATCGTACGTACCAAAAGCGGGGACTTCATTAAAGCCCATGCTGTGAAGTGGGACTTGGCCTCGTCGAATGTGAGTCCACCGTTACCTCTACATTTCCAGAATTTTTTGTCAATCCGTATTTGGCCCATGAATGTAAAAAGCATATACGTACAATTGGAGCTGTGTCATAAACGGGGAGGCATCAGTGCGAGTTCGAGCCAATTTGCACACTGTAGCAACAGCGGAACGGCAGACATACCATGTCCATGTCATTGTGACCGTAGAAATCAGTGGCCTGAGTGATGAACGAGTTGCTGATCACGAGAACAGCGCCCGGATTAGGATTAGATCCTGTATTTTCCTAACTGAAAGATCCTACTCACAAGTTAATAATGAACGCCAGAGAGTCCCAATCGGGTGCGATATCTCCGGTTACCTGTCCAATTCAAGGGAGATTAACGACAGTTGTTAATATACAGGTACTGAGGACGTACTCTCCAACTATGACCGAGAGTTGATCCCCAGCTAAGAATAGACAGATCAGCACCGGTGATTCATGCTCGGAGGTTTGGATGGACATACAGCCATACTTGTTCCTATAACGATTGACATCAGCATCAAGCAAAGTAGCACACGGGAAAAAAGACAACTCACCCAACCCCACTGACAGAGTGAAAACAAAAATGGTGGTTGTCCGGAGCTCTTGGCGAGTTGGGCCAAAGCATCGGCCATTCGAGTGTATTCTGTGCGTATTGGAAGGCACTGTGAGTCGTTGTTGACAAAGGAAACAAAGATTCACGCACTTCCCAGCATTCCTTGACGGATGATATCGTCGAACGGGACTAGAATCACAGATATGTCCAAGGAATCTTGTCGATAGAAGTTCGACTTCACTCACTGTTACAGTTATCGAACCTGAGTACATCATTTGTGTATCAGACATGGCAAGACACAGGATTCCGCATACGCACTTCAAATAATCGAATCCCCAGTCTTGGAACGTCGTCGCATCCTGGAGCTCGTGCTCGAATGAACCAGGGAATCCACCGCATGTAAACCAGCCTGAGTCGCTGTACTATAAGGGCAAAAAGAACGATGTTAAGGTCTACACAATTGTGTAGATGATGTCGACGTACGATACCGGTCTTTCTATTTTATCGCAATGTCGGTAGTTAGAACGGAATGAGAGGGAAGAATCGGCATGCTCACAATCCCAAAGTATGAATCTGATCTGTGAGGTTCTTCATCCCGTGCGCGAACCGAATATGATCTGGTAGGAAGAGTAAATGTTTGTAACCTAGAGCAGATAACTGTCATATGGACTCACCTGCAAGAAGCTCGCCAGTAGAGCTGCGATTATGTTCGGCATAACAGTCGTCGATGTTGACGTATTCGTATCCAGCATCCTTAAGTCCCAGAGAGACCATTAACTTTGCACTCTCTAGTACAACGGTCTCGTTGATGTCGCAGTGGTAAGCATTCCAAGCTGTGGCGAGGAGGATATGATATAGCAGAAGCCTTCAAGCGCAGAGCAAAACGTACTGTTATATCCCAGAGCTGCGTGTAAGGTCAACAGATAGCACTAGCATAGACTACACAAAGAATTAAACCTACCCGGTAGCTTTCCGACGCCGTTCTGTAAAGCATTTGCTATCACAGCGTAGAGCAAAGCGCTCCCAAGTACTGATACTAGCATCCTGATGAGTTCAATGAAATCGTTGAAATCGGACCTGCAAGAACCTTTTTATACCGGTGGAGCATCGCAAGTTATGTCAGGGCTCGAGATGAGACATCATATGAGGAATTATCGAAGAAACCTGTCCAGAACTGACGCTGTAGCACGGCGGCACTCGCTTCCGCATGAACTTGACTCCACAAGCTAGGCATCAGCTGCCAGGGTAATTTGATACTACTCGTCGATATTGGAAGAGCATTGAAGAATAAAATCGTTGAAGGTCTTGTGGTTTTCTCCAGAGATGCTCCGAGCGGATTGTATGGGGAAGCAACACCTAGTGTGGTTCGACCTTCTGGTGTTCGACTCTGGATGCGAGTTGGTGAGAGTTTGGGCTCTATTTCTAGTAGAAAAAGTAAACAACTACGTCAAGTGATATGAGCACGAGTGTTTCTGATATTGATGATATCGATTACTGTGCTATACATATACAGGTGCAAGAAGCGCAAGGGCTTCTGGATTCCGTAAAAGGTGATATGAATGCGGGCCGCACCACAGAGGATACCTGCTGATAATCAGGGAACAGTCATAGACGGACATGAGTTAACGGTTAGACGAATAGTTCGTGACTTTCATGACCGTAAATTCATAGTCAGCCGAACGTTTACAAAGGCTGTTTATCAAATTATCCAGAGAAAAGAGGGTTAAGATCCAGAAACAACTCAGTTGGCGTTCGTCCTGTGAACCAAGCATTCATTCCCAGTACGGGTAGGTCTGGATTTGTCCGCTTGAAAGCAGCTTTTAAATAGGGAGAATCATTGGCTAAGCGAAATGGATTAACACCTACCACCGCGTGAGTAAATTGTTACAAGGTCAGAATCTACTTGTGTCTATGTCGATGTGGCTGGCCATCATGCTGAATGGCACTGTACTCAAGAAAAGCTAGTTCGATTTTTCATCACACACCCAGCAGGAAAGCGTAGACATGCTTCACGATGCATGAGCATGTGCACACTCGGTAACCTGATCTCAGACTCACGTATATGAGCATGTAATGATTCACATTGCCAGACCTTCTATAGAATCTTCTATTAATTAATATCTGACATAGGAAATTTGGTACCGGCATCGGGGGCCGCGAGTTTCGATTATGATATCAGTCCATCAGGCAATCAATGCATCTCGGTTCAAGGCAGTTGTCCAATAGGAAATAATGAATTAAATTTTTATTCGATACATATAAGGACACATTGAAGCTGGAACATTCTCTCTTCGCAACTACCGCCATCATTACGGGTTGAGAATATACCAGTAGTATTCTCAGGTATGTCAATCCGAAGGGCTAGATATATCCGAGTGGAAAGCTGATATGCAAGGAATAGCGAACATGTTTCAAAATGCAAATAAGTTTGCAATTTATGGTGGCCAATTTACAGTTATCGGTATGTTTGAATTTTAATGTACAAGATTGAGAAATTGGTTTGATACTCATTTTCAATAGCCGGTGATGAAGCTATCAAGATCCGGGAATGGCTTAAAGCACCAGACTGTTCAGCTAATCGTGTGACAGCAGCCAATAAAAAAACCGTAGGAACCGGAATATGGATGCTGAATCATGAGGAATACAAAACATGGAAATATCGCCCGAGCATTCTTTGGATCCAAGGACAAGGTAAAAGCCATGTTTTCTCTACATTAGCTTGTAACTCATTTACATAATTGGAAAATTGTAGCCGGATCAGGAAAAACAGTGTTAACGTGAGCAATCTATAACATGCAATATATTAATTAGCAAACTTGAACATCAGCTTGAAAAATAGTGTTACAATTCTGGAAGATCTTCCCAAGATGCATACCAATGCTGTTTGGTATCATTATTTTGACATTCGCGACAATACAGGTGGAAAATCTACTTATCGTGGATTTCTTTTATCTCTTATGTTACAAATGGGACTTGATAACGGAGGCATCAATCATGCCTTACAATATCTATATGAGAACTGCAAAGGGTTTCAGCAGCCCTCCAATGGAGAGTTGGAAAAAGTCCTGGAAGTGATTATCACTGAAAGAAATGCAGGATATCTTCTTGTCGATGCAATCAATGAATGTGAAGGAGAGTCCACAAAAGTTATAGACTGGCTATGCCAGTTTACAGGAAAATTGTGGATTGTGGTGACTAGCAGAAACTTTGCAGATCTGAGAGTTGAAAATAGTGTGTTAAAAATTGCATTGGGCAATGAAAGTTTAAATATTGAAGATGATATAGAGTTGTATCTTCAAGCTGAAATACAAAGTCCTGAATATAACTTTAATTTGGATGAAGATTATTGGATGCATGTAGTAAAGACTTTGAAGAATGGTGCCCATAGTCAGTGAGTAATTTTGATAGCATATAAATGGCAAGACAAATGATACTCAAATGTATTACAGATTTCGCTGGGCAGAGTGTCAGCTAAATGAATTGAAGGAATGCATCTCGGAGGAAGATGTGGAGGAAGTGTTGATAAATTTACCTCAGGACTTGAAAGCAATATATTCCCATGCTTTAGATAAAGTAGAGAGGGGTAAGCAGGCAGAAGATGTTCATCATTTACTACTTTGGCTACTTTATGCATTTAAACCATTGAATGTGGATCAAGTCCAAGAAATTCTAGCAATAAGCATTCAGAAACAAACTGTCAAGAATAGCAAAGGCATGAAGCTGAGACTGCATGCAATAATAGACTCTAGCCTTGTAACCGTAGGAACCAACAATGTGGTTCAATTTGCACATGCCTCGGTGAAGGAGTTTCTTGTTGAACATTATGTTTCTAAGCAGGACAAGCACATTTTTGAAATCAATGAACTTCTTGCACATGATACAATAGCCCAAGCTTGCATACTTTATCTAATGTATTACGGGGATAATAAGAATCAGCCGAAAAAGGCTGCCTTATTGGACTATGCATCGAAGTTCTGGCCTGTTCATGCAAGGAGGGTTGAAGGCAAGCAACAACCTAAGAGTTCACTTGAGACTCTAAGTAGGAACATATTAGCAGATTCGAGCCAAGTATTTTTGGTGTGGAGGAAGTATCATCACAAGTATGAGTTCAAATATTCCTGGGAAGAATGGGAAATGGGTACAGCTTTATACTTTGCAGCTGAGAAAGGATTGACAAAAAGAGCAGAAGAAATCATAGAAGAGAAAATAATTGCAAACCTTGGAAACCAGGAAACAGTGGCAAAAATAGATTTATATATCAATCACTCATGTGGAAAATATGGAAATGCCTTACAGGGGGCAGTAGTAAATGGTCATGAAGAGGCAGTAAAATTACTGCTTGCCCATGGTGCTGATGTCAATGCCCAGGGTGGGCAATTTGAGAATGCACTCCAGGCAGCAGCATACTATGGCCAGGAGGCAATTGTAAGATTGCTGCTACAACATGGAGCTGATGTCAATGCACCAGGTGGTGAACTTTTTGGAAATGCACTCCAGGCAGCTGCAAGGAGAGACAATGAGGCTGTGGTCAAATTGCTTCTTACAAAGGGCGCTAATGTCCATGCCCAAGGTGGTGAATATGGAAATGCACTCCAGGCAGCTGCAAGAAGAGGCAATGAGGCAATTGTGAAGTTGCTTCTTGAAAGGGGTGTTGATGTCAATGTACAGGGTGGTGAATATGGGAGTGCACTTCAAGTTGCTGTACATAAAGGCAATGAAGCAGTTGTAAGACTGCTTCTTGAAAATGGTGCAAATGTCAATGCCCAGGGGGGTAAATATAAGAATGCACTCCATGCTGCTGTATTAGTGGGCAATGGGACAGTTGTAAAATTGCTTCTTGAAAAGGGTGCAGATGTCAATTTCCAGAGTGGTGAATATGGAAATGCACTCCAGATAGCTGCATACAAAGGCAATGAGGCAGCTGTCAAATTGATTCTTGAAATGGGTGCCAATGTCAATGCCCAGGGTGGCAGATATACAAATGCCCTTCAGGCAGCAGCATGCAATAGCAATGAGGCAGTTGTAAGATTGCTTCTTGAGCATGGTGCTAATGTCAATGCCCAGGGTGGCGAATATGGGAATGCCCTTCAGGCAGCTTCAAGATGGGGTAATGAGGCAGTTGTACAATTATTTCTTGAAAAGGGTGCTGATGTCAATGTGCAGGGTGGTGAATATGGTAATGCACTCCAAGCAGCAGTATATAATGGCAATGAGGCTGTTGTACAACTGCTTCTTGAAAGTGGTGCTGATATTAATCCCCAAGGTAATGCAAATGGAAATGCACTGCAGGCAGCTGCAAGATGGGGGAATGAGGCAGTTGTACAATTGCTTCTTGAAAAGGGTGCTGATATCAATGTCCAAGGAGGTAAATATGGGAATGCACTTCAGGCAGCTGCATACAATGGAAATAAAGCAGCTGTAAAACTGCTTCTTGTGATGGGTGCTGATATCAATGCCTATGGTGGTAAATATGGAAATGCACTCCAGGCAGCTGCATACAATGGCAATGAGGCAGTTATCAAATTACTTCTTGAAGCTGGTGCTGATATCAATGCCCAAGGTGGCAAATATGGAAATGTGCTCCAGGCAGCCGTATACAATGGCAACAAGGCAGTCATACAGTTACTTCTTGAAAATGGTGCTGATATCAATGCCCAGGGTGGTGCAGATGGGAATGCACTCCAAGCAGCTGCAAGATGGGGTAATGAGTCCATTGTACAATTGCTTCTTGAAAAGGGTGCCAATGTTAATATGCAAGGTGGAAAATATGGGAATGCACTTCGGGCAGCTGCACTGTTTGGTGGAGAAGCAGTTCTCAAATTGTTGCTTGAAAATGGTGCCAATGTCAATGCTTATGGAGACAAACATGGAACTGCTTTGCAAGCTGCTAAACTCAAATCAAACCATGAAATTGTCCAATTACTGCTCCAGCATGGTGCAAATGCTGATATTTTGTAGCCAAGGTCAGTGTTCAAACAGTTGCTCTTCAATCACCGTGCCCTGGAAATTCCTTCCGGCGTGCTTTTAGCCTCGTATCATTATTGTTCAGCTGTATATAATACTTCTATATTGCTTGCATGGAAATGTGAAAATTGGGTACATAAATGAGGGGATTGTTTAAGATTATAGGTCAGTTTTTTATTTTTATTTTTTGCTTTTGCTCAAATAAGGTGATTATGTCAAATGATAAATAGTAAACAGTTCTGCAGAGTTACCTAGACCACGCGGGGTCTTTAGGGACAGTTGAATAGAGACTAGTCTCCTCTAAGCAGACAATGAATATACCAACAATCACTGGAATGATGTGTGAGAGAGGGCTGCCGCAATGGATTGCGCAGCAATAATGAGTCTGAGATTTACCCTAGCCTGCAAACTCTGTGTCCGGCCGTGCATATGCTAAGATTTGCATAGGTAAAGCTGCATGTAACAGATACTCAGCCACTTCCCATCATTGTCATTGTCAGGACTCGGCAAAGAACATTGTGGGGAGGCATCTGGACCTTCTAGCACTCAGAATGAGCCAAAGCTTAGACAGAAAATCCAGATTGATTTACGGCAATGAAGATTGATTTTCGGATGTATACTGAGGCTACCATTTTCTATGTTTATGTAAGGTTGATAAAATGACATCTTCACTCTCTGTATGCCATGCCTACAGATATAAAAGTGCCGTTGCAATTCTTAGAAACTGTTTTCAGCACATTTACAATGCCGAGGTATTGACTTCTATATCTCTCAATAGATTCAGTTAAATTCAAAGTCATGATCCTTGGCAGTTGAAGACTGTTGTCTTTTCACTCAAAAATGAGAAAAACTGGGGTTGAACCAATCAATTGTGATGCACACGATTCTGCCTCATAAATCTATTTGAGAAAAGAACATCATGAACAGCCACTGGTAGCTATGATCTCTTATGTATATATTGAGGCTCAGATGCAGGCTATCCTGAGTCTCACATCTATTGTATTTAAGAATAATGACCACAGATTGCAATTTAAGTTAGTTCTTCACTTTTATTCAAATGTAAGGTGATTATGTATATTGATTTAAAAGAAACCCCATCTTTCAAATAATAAATGCATTCTCTGGGTAGAAGCAGAGATTGAAGAAAGGTCGCTCTTTATTTAAAGCAGAAAGATGTTCATTCTCCTCCGTTACAGCAAAGTATGAATTTGAAGCATGATTTTGAAAAACACTCCTTAGTGATTTTGTTTACATGTAAACTAAGAGGATGAAATTTGCTTCACAATGCTTTGCCCTCCTCCCCTTCCTCCCCCTTGTAATTGCCTGTAAATTTACAACTCCTCCTTGGCATTAAGCCATCTATATAATGGAAATGCACCTATGATGTGTCCTCCTGGCATAGATTCTTTCCTTAGCAGCTGGTGGAATGTAGTGGTAGTTGCCCATTGTGTTACAGCTCATGTTCTGCTTCGCACCTGGTGGAGCAAATTTTGTCATCCTTGTTTACATGATCATTAAGGCATGTGTTTTCAAAATCATGCTACGAATTCATACTTTGCTGTAAGGGATACACCCAGTATGTAAATTGCAGCTTATATCACATGTCTATTTCCAAATTGGGACATGGGTCACACAGACCTCCTTCTTCATTGAGCAAGCCCCTTACAGCATGCCCATCCGCTCGCCTCTCCTGCAATCATTCTTTCTCCTCCAGCCTTCCAGTATTCTCTTATACCTTAATTGAACATTGGGTTATCATCAGAAGACTGTCGTCTTCACCCAAAAATGGGGGTTGAAGCCAATCACTTGTGATGCACACAATTCTGCCTCATAAATATTCGAGAGAAGGAACATCATGAACAGCCAAATGGTCACAAAGCTTGAGTACACAAATGAAGGGAAGCAATGAGAACTATCAATGGAGAGTAAAAATAACAGGACAGTAACCTTGAGGGAAGCTGGCAACTACTTAGATCCACGTTGTGTCAACATCCCCGATGCCGGCTACCCCAACCAGCACAAATACTATGAAACCGAGTGGAAACTGTATGTGTAATGCTTCTCCTCGGAATTTGCCATTCAAAGTGGTGGTACAATAAGCACCTTCCACCACCTTGAATGGCATTTGCCGAGAAATGGTCACTTGTCAACAAAACATAAGTTGCCGTAAGGTCACAGAGCGGTCACATTCACACGGACTATATACAGGGAAAAACATAAGCATTTTGTCACGGCAGTGACCCCAAACTCCCCGACAAGGACGATTCCTTTGTTCCACTTCGGACTCGTAATGCGAGGTCGAACAGAGCCAAGGCACATGGTTCTAGTCTATGCAATTTAGTGCGAAGGCTTGAGTTATTGCTACTTGGATGCCTTCCATTTGCCTTGCCTTGCTTGCAAAATGCAAGCCAGTGGAGGATATATATCACAAGGTATGAGTTTACAGAACACCGGGAAGATTGCTGCCAGCGGGAGGCGGCAACAGTAACTACGGTGGTGAGAATGGGGTACTAGGTGAGAGAACTTGAGGAAGAGATGGCTAGGATGCTGAAACAGATGGCAAAGCAGGAACTGAAAAATTCAGAATTTGGTCGGCAATCGTGGGTGTTGCTGGTGAAATGACAGTGGAGCAAGCAGGAGTCTGGGAAGATACAGCATCTGCGGGGGTTTGCGAGGGCAGATTGGAGGTAACAGTAATGCAATTTTTGTTTGTATCAGTGGTGGGTGATGCTGATGAAACAATGGCAAGGAAGCAGGAACATTAGGGAATGCAGTCACAGGCAGATGTGAGGGCAGTGAAGAGGATAATGCAGGAGCTTCAATTTTGACTCTCTTCCAAGCATTGCACTTTTCTGAAGCAGTTTACAAGTGAGCCTGAATATGAAAGGAGTTGAGGCTTAGACGAGCCCCTCTTGAAACATTATCAAGATCCACCTTTGCTGCACTTTGTGGAAGGCTTTCAACTCGAGAACTCATCACTAAATCGTTGAAGCTTTGCGAAAGCATTAGCATTGAGTAGAGTGCATTATCAACTCGTACCATCTCTATAATGTACATAAAAAGATTGCGACAACTTAGCATGCATTAATTGACATTACAACAAACGAGATTTCGTACCATCATTGTACCTAATTTTCAACTGATACGTATCTGCTACCTGCTTCGCATATTCAACCTTCAGCCATTCCGTTTAGGACCAAACACCACTATACTGACCGCTGTGAATACCATCGAAGCATGCGAAGCCAATCAAATGAGAGCTAGTTCACTTTTCAAATTTCACCCTCGATTCATGCTCATGCAAGAACAGTAAAATAAATGCTATTCAATATAACTATAGAATACAGCATCAACGGTAGGTAAGGCAGTAGTAAGTACGAGGAGGCGTGGACAAGAGCACAACAACCGAACGCGCAAGAGTGATCCGCCGAAACTGGGGTGAAAATGAGCAAGACCGTTTATCAACAAAATAATAGCGCATACCAAATCATACACGCTGTTGCGTTGTTCTTGCATTGTTCTATTAAGACTGAGAGTAAACAAAATGTTCAATAACACAAAGAAAGGACTAGGTGTTAAGACTCACATTTTCATTGACACCCCTGTTCGAGCCCGCATCCTCGAAACGACAAACTGAAGCATGTTGAGTTTTAAAGGCACAGGGTGTTAAACAACAAAAAGACATACCCGGCTTGTACCCAGCTCATTCTCGCAACGAAACCTCTGTTACCTAAGCAATTTCGAAAGTTCAAACCATGTTAGTGATGGAGGAAGCAGTGCAACATACCAGTGCGAGCTCCTTGACAAGGTATCCTTGAGGTTTGTGGATGCCGTTGGAAAAAGGGGATCGTGAAAGGTTGAGAGAAAGTCGCAAATGATTGATGAGCCAAATCAACGAACATTTTTAAGCGTGCCGGTCACGGGACTCAATAAGGGCAGGTTCTGGCGGGACGGCAGATACTTGAACGTAGCCACAAGTTCATACATACAAGAATTACCCTGGTCCGCCGTTCATATTTATCGACAAGAATTCATACTCAAAGGGTAAGTACTGTATGTGGTTACATAGTAACATACCGCCAGTTTCGTTAGGTAGACTCTTGTCGCTCAGTAGCTGGTGAAGTCAAGTATGCCATTAAGTAGTAGATGTACTTGTATATGTGCAACAATCGTAAGCCAATGGAGAGAAGGGTTTGCCTGGTGCCGTCAGGACACTGCAGAGTCAAAGTGATGACCAGTTCGTCAATGTTTCCATAAATACCAGCTATGTCATCGCGGTTGTATTATTTCATGCTACGAGTTGTAGTTCATCGAGAATTAATTTATACATTTAAAATCCACACCATTCAAGTTACGACTTGAGAAACAATTATCAAGAGTTGAATTAATGTTTGTACATTGGCAATTCCTTCCCGAGTGAAAGCATCATACTAAACACTCAGAATGTGGTACCATACTGGCTTCGGGAATATCATTTGATGTCGCGACGGCAAGCCAAATGGAATGGATTAAATTGCGTTATCTTATCACTAAATAATGAATGTACATTCAAACCCCCACCAGGGTAAATCATTGTCTCAACGATTTAGTGATGTCAGGGATTTACTCTAAGCCGAAGCCTTCCCCGCAATGACCTACGTATAAAGGGAACCGAACAAGAATGTTCTGCCTCCCAACTTGACCAGTTTCTGCTTGATATTCTTGAGGCAGAGAATTCGATGTAAAAGCAGTAAGGCCTCCTTGATTATGATCAGCTTCACCTCGAGTCGCCTGGTACTTTATATCGCTGCGCGACCATTGGTGTGAATGTGAAGAGTCGGCTAGGAGTTAGATAATTCATTACCGTTGTTTCGGTTACCTTTCCAGTCCAATGAGCAGCGCGCGATCAAGAACCTTCCATCTCCAAATGCTCAAGCCGCGAAGGTGCTCCGACGATAACCCCTTCACCTTCCCTAGTACGGGCCTTGCTTTCCTGGCTGGTTTCGTGTGTTAAAACTTGCTCCCGACAGCTCCCACCCAGTAGAACGTCAAATTTAGGTGACCTGGAAAGGAATCAAGAGTATATCTCCAGACCCATATTTGCTACGGAGTGGATTCGAAAGGGATGAGGAACTTTCGGCGTGGCAGGCGGAAGGGTCGGGCTTTGGCCAAGTAACATGATGAGCACAACGAGGTACGTTCTTCGTATCTTGATATTTTGATTTTGTTCGCTTATTTTAAACCCATAACTAATCACCTCGTTACTCAAACCGATGCAAGAACACACTGAGGATGCTCGGACAGCAATCGTCTACCTGTCTGTCCGTTTGGTTCATAGTAACAAGATCAGTCTTTTGACTTTTCATTATCTATCAGGTCAAGATTGCCGTTTACGCCAGTATGGCTGCATTTGTGCCCATTCTTTCCTATTCCCGATGATCGCCGCATTTACCTGCGCATCTGTAGTCTATGCTGCAATCTCATCTGGCTCTCTATCATTACTGGATGATTATCATTGTCAGCCTCCAAGAGCGTTTGCTCACACTTCTTCAACCTCTAGCTACCGGTA